>JADLZK010011623.1:0-56932 GCA_015847255.1 Hyparrhenia diplandra
GCTGAAATCTACACAAGCAGTCCCTAAATGTCACATCCAGAAACATATATTAACGGTTGGGGAACGCCAATGTAATTGATCCTACCATCATATAACCTATCCACCCTAACTTCCTATGTAACTTTCGTGTCGTTCACTTCTTGTTTTGATGCGTAGGTTGACATAGAGATTTTCAAAGGAATTTCAAGATTTCACTCTAAACAAGTGCTACTTTGAGGCCTATGACAAGTGATTCTTAGAAAAACTCTCTAATGGTCCACTTCTTCAAGTTTAGGTTCTCTAGGCTGAGTCATTTGATTCCAAAACCGCGAAAAAGTCTTGCTCGATTATGCCAGGATTAGAAACTTCTCTTTGTTTTGAGTTAATGCTAAAATCGGCGCTTAGCGATCCCTATTGTCACATCCACAAACATATATTAACGGTTGGGGAACGCAATGTAATTGATCCTACCATCATATAACCTATCCACCCTAACTTCCTATATAACTTTCGTGTCGTTCACTTCTTGTTTTGATGCGTAGGTCGACATAGAGATTTTTGAAGGAATTTCAAGATCTCACTCTAAACAAGTGCTACTTTGAGGCCTATGACAAGTGATTCTTAGAAAAACTGTCTAATGGTCCACTTCTTCAAGTTTAGGTTCTCTAGGCCGAGGCATTTGATTCCACAACCGCGAAAAAGTCTTGCTCGCTTATAGCGGATTGGAAACTTCTTTTTATTTTGAGTTCACGCTAAAATCGGCTCTAGCAAATCCCAAATGTCACATCCGAAACATATATTAACAGTTTGGGAATGTAATGTAATTGATCCTACCATCATCTAACCTATCCACCCCTAACTCCTATGTACCTTTCATGTCGTTTCCCCTTCTTGTTTCGATGCACGTTGGGTCGACATACGAGAGAGATTTTCGATGGAATTCCAAGATTTCACTCTAAACACGTGCTACTTTGAGGCCTACGACAAGTGAATCTTAGAAAAACTATCTAATGGTCCACTTCTTCAAGTTTAGGTTCTCTAGGCTGAGGCATTTGATTCCACAACCGCGAAAAAAGTCTTGCTCGCTTATAGCCGGATTGGAAACTTATTTTTTTTTTTTTGAGTTCACGCGCTAAAATCGGCGCTAGCAGCGATCCCTAATGTCACATCTAAAACATATATTAACGGTTGGGGAACGCAATGTAATTGATCCTACCATCATATAACCTATCCACCCTAACTCCTATGTACCTTTCATGTCGTTCCCCTTCTTGTTTTGGTGACGTAGGTCGACATTACGTAGATTTTCAATGGAATTCCAAGATTTCACTCTAAACACGTGCTACTTTGAGGCCTATGACAAGTGATTCTTAGAAAAACTCTCTAATGATCCACTTCTTCAAATTTAGCTTCTCCAGGGTGAGGCATTTGAATCCACAGCCGCGAAAAAGTATAGCTCGATTACATAGCTGGATTGGAAACTTCTCTTTGTTCTGGGTTCTCTAGGCTGAAATCAGCGCAAGCTTTCCCTAAATGTCACATTCAGAAATATATATTAACGGTTGGGAACGCAATGTAATTGATCCTAGCATCATCTAACCTATCCACCCTAACTTCGTATGTACCTTTCGTGTCGTTCCCCTTCTAGTTTCGGTACGTAGGTTGATAGAGATTTTCGATGGAATTCCAAGATTTCACTCTACACAAGTGCTACTTTGAGGCCTATGACAAGTGATTCTTAGAAAAACTCTCTAATGGTCCACTTCTTCAAATTTAGGTTTTCTAGGGTGAGGCATCTGATTCCCCAACCGCGAAAAAGTCTAGCTCGATTCTATAGCCTGATTGGAAACTTCTCTTTGTTTTGGGTTCGCGCTGAAATCTGCACAAGAAGTCCCTAAATGTCACATCCAGAAACATATATTAACGGTTGGGGAACGCAATGTAATTGATCCTACCATCATATAACCTATCCACCCTAACTTCCTATGTAACTTTTGTGTCGTTCATTTCTTGTTTCGGTACGTAGGTTGACATAGAGATTTTCAAAGGAATTTCAAGATTTCACTCTAAACAAGTGCTACTTTGAGGCCTATGACAAGTGATTCTTAGAAAAACTCTCTAATGGTCCACTTCTTCAAGTTTAGGTTCTCTAGGCTGAGGCATTTGATTCCAAAACCGCGAAAAAGTCTTGCTCGATTATAGCCGGATTAGAAACTTCTCTTTGTTTTGAGTTAATGCTAAAATCGGCTAGCTAAATTCCCTATTGTCACATCCACAAACATATATTAACGGTTGGGGAACGCAATGTAATTGATCCTACCATCATATAACCTATCCACCCTAACTTCCTATATAACTTTCGTGTCGTTCACTTCTTGTTTCGGTACGTAGGTCGACATAGAGATTTTCGAAGGAATTTCAAGATCTCACTCTAAACAAGTGCTACTTTGAGGCCTATGACAAGTGATTCTTAGAAAAACTGTCTAATGGTCCACTTCTTCAAGTTTAGGTTCTCTAGGCTGAGGCATTTGATTCCACAACCGCGAAAAAGTCTTGCTCGCTTATAGCCGGATTGGAAACTTCTCTTTATTTTGAGTTCACGCTAAAATCGGCTCTAGCAGTCCCAAATGTCACATCCAGAAACATATATTAACAGTTGGGGAATGTAATGTAATTGATCCTACCATCATCTAACCTATCCACCCTAACTCCTATGTACCTTTCATGTCGTTCCCCTTCTTGTTTTGACTTTGCAGGTCGATTACGAGATTTTCGATGGAATTCCAAGATTTCACTCTAAACACGTGCTACTTTGAGGCCTATGACAAGTGAATCTTAGAAAAACTATCTAATGGTCCACTTCTTCAAGTTTAGGTTCTCTAGGCTGAGGCATTTGATTCCACAACCGCGAAAAAGTCTTGCTCGCTTATAGCCGGATTGGAAACTTTTTTTTTTTTTTGAGTTCACGCTAAAATCGGCGCTAGCGATCCCTAATGTCACATCCGTAAAACATATATTAACGGTTGGGGAACGCAATGTAATTGATCCTACCATCATCTAACCTATCCACCCTAACTCCTATGTACCTTTCATGTCGTTCCCCTTCTTGTTTTTCGGTATTAGGTCGATAGAGATTTTCAATGGAATTCCAAGATTTCACTCTAAACACGTGCTACTTTGAGGCCTATGACAAGTGATTCTTAGAAAAACTCTCTAATGATCCACTTCTTCAAATTTAGCTTCTCCAGGGTGAGGCATTTGAATCCACAGCCGCGAAAAAGTATAGCTCGATTACATAGCTGGATTGGAAACTTCTCTTTGTTTTGGGTTCTAGGCTGAAATCGGCGCAAGCTTTCCCTAAATGTCACATTAGAAACATATATTAACGGTTGGGAACGCAATGTAATTGATCCTAGCATCATCTAACCTATCCACCCTAACTTCCTATGTACCTTTCATGTCGTTCCCCTTCTAGTTTGATGACGTAGGTTGATAGAGATTTTCGATGGAATTCCAAGATTTCACTCTACACAAGTGCTACTTTGAGGCCTATGACAAGTGATTCTTAGAAAAACTCTCTAATGGTCCACTTCTTCAAATTTAGGTTTTCTAGGGTGAGGCATTTGATTCCCCAACCGCGAAAAAGTCTAGCTCGATTCTATAGCCCGATTGGAAACTTCTCTTTGTTTTGGGTTCGCTGAAATCTACACAAGAAGTCCCTAAATGTCACATCCGTAAAACATATATTAACGGTTGGGGAACGCAATGTAATTGATCCTACCATCATATAACCTATCCACCCTAACTTCCTATGTAACTTTTTGTGTCGTTCACTTCTTGTTTTGATGACGTAGGTTGACATAGAGATTTTCGAAGGAATTTCAAGATTTCACTCTAAACAAGCGCTACTTTGAGGCCTATGACAAGTGATTCTTAGAAAAACTCTCTAATGGTCCACTTCTTCAAGTTTAGGTTCTCTAGGCTGAGTCATTTGATTCCAAAACCGCGAAAAAGTCTTGCTCGATTATAGCCGGAGTAGAAACTTCTCTTTGTTTTGAGTTAATGCTAAAATCGGCGCTAGCAGTCCCTATTGTCACATCCACAAACATATATTAACGGTTGGGGAACGGAATGTAATTGATCCTACCATCATATAACCTATCCACCCTAACTTCCTATATAACTTTCGTGTCGTTCACTTCTTGTTTCGGTACGTAGGTCGACATAGAGATTTTCGAAGGAATTTCAAGATCTCACTCTAAACAAGTGCTACTTTGAGGCCTATGACAAGTGATTCTTAGAAAAACTGTCTAATGGTCCACTTCTTCAAGTTTAGGTTCTCTAGGCTGAGGCATTTGATTCCACAACCGCGAAAAAGTCTTGCTCGCTTATAGCCGGATTGGAAACTTCTCTTTATTTTGAGTTCACGCAAAAATCGGCTCTAGCTGTCCCAAATGTCACATCCAGAAACATATATTAACAGTTGGGGAACGTAATGTAATTGATCCTACCATCATCTAACCTATCCACCCTAACTCCTATGTACCTTTCATGTCGTTCCCCTTCTTGTTTCGGTACGTAGGTCGACACAGAGATTTTCGATGGAATTCCAAGATTTCACTCTAAACACGTGCTACTTTGAGGCCTATGACAAGTGAATCTTAGAAAAACTATCTAATGGTCCACTTCTTCAAGTTTAGGTTCTCTAGGCTGAGGCATTTGATTCCAAAACCGCGAAAAAGTCTTGCTAGATTATAGCCGGATTAGAAACTTCTCTTTGTTTTGAGTTAATGCTAAAATCGGTGCTAGCAGTCCCTATTGTCACATCCACAAACATATATTAACGGTTGGGGAACGCAATGTAATTGATCCTACCATCATATAACCTATCCACCCTAACTTCCTATATAACTTTCGTGTCGTTCACTTCTTGTTTCGGTACGTAGGTCGACATAGAGATTTTTCAATGGAATTTCAAGATTTCACTCTAAACACGTGCTACTTTGAGGCCTATGACAAGTGATTCTTAGAAAAACTCTCTAATGGTCCACTTCTTCAAGTTTAGGTTCTCTAGGGTGAGGCATTTGATTCCACAAACCGCGAAAAAGTCTTGCTCGCTTATAGCCGGATTGGAAACTTCTCTTTTTTTTGAGTTCACGCTAAAATCGGCGCAAGCTGTCCCCAAATGTCACATTCAGAAAATATATATTAACGGTTGGGGAATGTAATGTAATTGATCCTACCATCATCTAACCTATCCACCCTAACTCCTATGTACCTTTCATGTCGTTCCCTTCTTGTTTGATGCACGTAGGTTGATAGAGATTTTCGATGGAATTCCAAGATTTTTCACTCTAAACATGTGCTACTTTGAGGCCTATGACAAGTGATTCTTAGAAAAACTATCTAATGGTCCACTTCTTCAAATTTAGGTTTTCTAGGGTGAGGCATTTGATTCCACAACCGCGAAAAAGTCTTGCTCGATTCTATAGCCGGATTGGAAACTTATCTTTTTTTTGAGTTCACGCTAAAATCGGCACAAGAAGTCCCTAAATGTCACATCCGTAAAACATATATTAAAGGTTGGGGAACGCAATGTAATTGATCCTACCATCATCTAACCTATCCACCCTAACTTCCTATGTACCTTTCATGTCGTTCCCTTTCTTGTTTCAAGGTATTAGGTCGACATAGAGATTTTCAATGGAATTCCAAGATTTCACTCTAAACAAGTGCTACTTTGAGGCCTATGACAAGTGATTCTTAGAAAAACTCTCTAATGGTCCACTTCTTCAAATTTAGGTTCTCTTAGGGTGAGGCATTTGATTCCACAAACCGAAAAAAAAGTCTTGCTCGATTACATAGCTGGATTGGAAACTTCTCTTTTTTTTTGAGTTCACGCTAAAATCGGCGCAAGCAAATCCCTAAATGTCACATCCAAAAAAACATATATTAACGGTTGGGGAACGTAATGTAATTGATCCTACCATCATCTAACCTATCCACCCTAACTTCCTATGTACCTTTCATGTCGTTCCCCTTCTTGTTTTTGAGACGTAGGTTGATAGAGATTTTCGATGGAATTCCAAGATTTCACTCTACACAAGTGCTACTTTGAGGCCTATGACAAGTGATTCTTAGAAAAACTCTCTAATGGTCCACTTCTTCAAATTTAGGTTTTCTAGGGTGAGGCATTTGATTCCACAACCGCGAAAAAAAGTCTTGCTCGATTCTATAGCCGGATTGGAAACTTCTCTTTTTTTTTGAGTTCACGCTAAAAATCTCCACAAGCAGTCCCTAAATGTCACATCCGAAACATATATTAACGGTTTGGGAACGCAATGTAATTGATCCTACCATCATATAACCTATCCACCCTAACTTCCTATGTACTTCATGTGTCGTTCCCCTTCTTGTTTGATACGTAGGTCGACATAGAGATTTTCAATGGAATTCCAAGATTTCACTCTAAACAAGTGCTACTTTGAGGCCTATGACAAGTGATTCTTAGAAAAACTCTCTAATGGTCCACTTCTTCAAGTTTAGGTTCTCTATGGTGAGGCATTTGATTCCAAAACCGCGAAAAAAAAAGTCTTGCTAGATTATAGCCGGATTAGAAACTTCTCTTTGTTTTGAGTTCTTTGCTAAAATCGGGCGCTAGCAAATCCCTAAATTGTCACATCCACAAACATATATTAACGGTTGGGGAACGCAATGTAATTGATCCTACCATCATATAACCTATCCACCCTAACTTCCTATGTAACTTTCGTGTCGTTCACTTCTTGTTTCGATGACGTAGGTTGACATAGAGATTTTCGATGGAATTTCAAGATTTCACTCTAAACAAGTGCTACTTTGAGGCCTATGACAAGTGATTCTTAGAAAAACTCTCTAATGGTCCACTTCTTCAAGTTTAGGTTCTCTAGGGTGAGGCATTTGATTCCACAACCGCGAAAAAGTCTTGCTCGATTCTATAGCCGGATTGGAAACTTCTCTTTATTTTGAGTTCACGCAAAAAATCGGCTCTAGCAAGAAGTCCCAAATGTCACATCCGTAAACATATATTAACGGTTGGGGAACGTAATGTAATTGATCCTACCATCATCTAACCTATCCACCCTAACTTCCTATGTACCTTTCATGTCGTTCCCTTCTTGTTTTGATGCGTAGGTTGACATAGAGATTTTCGATGGAATTCCAAGATTTCACTCTAAACAAGTGCTACTTTGAGGCCTATGACAAGTGATTCTTAGAAAAACTATCTAATGGTCCACTTCTTCAAGTTTAGGTTCTCTAGGCTGAGGCATTTGATTCCAAAACCGCAAAAAAGTCTTGCTAGATTATAGCCGGATTAGAAACTTCTCTTTGTTTTGAGTTAATGCTAAAATCGGTGCTAGCAGTCCCTATTGTCACATCCACAAACATATATTAACGGTTGGGGAACGCAATGTAATTGATCCTACCATCATATAACCTATCCACCCTAACTTCCTATATAACTTTCGTGTCGTTCACTTCTTGTTTCGGTACGTAGGTCGACATAGAGATTTTCGAAGGAATTTCAAGATCTCACTCTAAACAAGTGCTACTTTGAGGCCTATGACAAGTGATTCTTAGAAAACTGTCTAATGGTCAACTTCTTCAAGTTTAGGTTCTCTAGGCTGAGGCACTTGATTCCACAACCGCGAAAAAGTCTTGCTCGCTTATAGCCGGATTGGAAACTTCTCTTTATTTTGAGTTCACGCTAAAATCGGCTATAGCAGTCCCAAATGTCACAACCAGAAACATATATTAACAGTTGGGGAATGTAATGTAATTGATCCTACCATTATCTAACCTATCCACCCTAACTCCTATGTACCTTTCATGTCGATCCCCTTCTTGTTTCGGTACGCAGGTCGACACAGAGATTTTCGATGGAATTCCAAGATTTTTCACTCTAAACATGTGCTACTTTGAGGCCTATGACAAGTGAATCTTAGAAAAACTATCTAATGGTCCACTTCTTCAAGTTTAGGTTCTCTAGGCTGAGGCATTTGATTCCACAACCGAAAAAAAAGTCTTGCTCGCTTATAGCCGGATTGGAAACTTATTTTTTTTTTGAGTTCACTAAAAAAATCGGCGCTAGCGATCCCTAATGTCACATCCAGAAACATATATTAAAGGTTGGGGAACGCAATGTAATTGATCCTACCATCATCTAACCTATCCACCCTAACTCCTATGTACCTTTCATGTCGTTCCCCTTCTTGTTTCGGTATTAGGTCGACACAGAGATTTTCAATGGAATTCCAAGATTTCACTCTAAACACGTGCTACTTTGAGGCCTATGACAAGTGATTCTTAGAAAAACTCTCTAATGATCCACTTCTTCAAATTTAGCTTCTCCAGGGTGAGGCATTTGAATCCACAACCGCGAAAAAGTATAGCTCGATTACATAGCTGGATTGGAAACTTCTCTTTGTTTTGGGTTCGCGCTGAAATCAGCGCAAGCTGTCCCTAAATGTCACATTCAGAAACATATATTAACGGTTGGGAACGCAATGTAATTGATCCTAGCATCATCTAACCTATCCACCCTAACTTCCTATGTACCTTTCGTGTCGTTCCCCTTCTAGTTTCGGTACGTAGGTTGATAGAGATTTTCGATGGAATTCCAAGATTTCACTCTACACAAGTGCTACTTTGAGGCCTATGACAAGTGATTCTTAGAAAAACTCTCTAATGGTCCACTTCTTCAAATTTAGGTTTTCTAGGGTGAGGCATTTGATTCCCCAACCGCGAAAAAGTCTAGCTCGATTCTATAGCCTGATTGGAAACTTCTCTTTGTTTTGGGTTCGCGCTGAAATCTCCACAAGCAGTCCCTAAATGTCACATCCAGAAACATATATTAACGGTTGGGGAACGCAATGTAATTGATCCTACCATCATATAACCTATCCACCCTAACTTCCTATGTAACTTTTTGTGTCGTTCCTTCTTGTTTCGACGCGTAGGTTGACATAGAGATTTTCGAAGGAATTTCAAGATTTCACTCTAAACAAGTGCTACTTTGAGGCCTATGACAAGTGATTCTTAGAAAAACTCTCTAATGGTCCACTTCTTCAAGTTTAGGTTCTCTATGCTGAGGCATTTGATTCCAAAACCGCGAAAAAGTCTTGCTAGATTATAGCCGGATTAGAAACTTCTCTTTGTTTTGAGTTACTGCTAAAATCGGCGCTAGCAGTCCCTATTGTCACATCCACAAACATATATTAACGGTTGGGGAACGGAATGTAATTGATCCTACCATCATATAACCTATCCACCCTAACTTCCTATATAACTTTCGTGTCGTTCACTTCTTGTTTCGGTACGTAGGTCGACATAGAGATTTTCGAAGGAATTTCAAGATCTCACTCTAAACAAGTGCTACTTTGAGGCCTATGACAAGTGATTCTTAGAAAAACTGTCTAATGGTCCACTTCTTCAAGTTTAGGTTCTCTAGGCTGAGGCATTTGATTCCACAACCGCGAAAAAGTCTTGCTCGCTTATAGCCGGATTGGAAACTTCTCTTTATTTTGAGTTCACGCAAAAATCGGCTCTAGCTGTCCCAAATGTCACATCCAGAAACATATATTAACGGTTGGGGAACGTAATGTAATTGATCCTACCATCATCTAACCTATCCACCCTAACTCCTATGTACCTTTCATGTCGTTCCCCTTCTTGTTTCGCAGACGTAGGTCGACATAGAGATTTTCGATGGAATTCCAAGATTTCACTCTAAACACGTGCTACTTTGAGGCCTATGACAAGTGAATCTTAGAAAAACTATCTAATGGTCCACTTCTTCAAGTTTAGGTTCTCTAGGCTGAGGCATTTGATTCCAAAACCGAAAAAAGTCTTGCTAGATTATAGCCCGGATTGGAAACTTATCTTTTTTTTGAGTTCACGCTAAAATCGGTGCTAGCAAAGTCCCTATTGTCACATCCAAAACATATATTAACGGTTGGGGAACGCAATGTAATTGATCCTACCATCATCTAACCTATCCACCCTAACTCCTATGTACCTTTCGTGTGTCGTTCCCTTCTTGTTTTGATGCGTAGGTCGACATAGAGATTTTCAATGGAATTCCAAGATTTCACTCTAAACACGTGCTACTTTGAGGCCTATGACAAGTGATTCTTAGAAAAACTCTCTAATGGTCCACTTCTTCAAGTTTAGGTTCTCTAGGGTGAGGCATTTGATTCCACAAACCGCGAAAAAGTCTTGCTCGATTATAGCCGGATTGGAAACTTCTCTTTTTTTTGAGTTCACGCTAAAATCGGCACAAGAAGTCCCTAAATGTCACATCCAGAAACATATATTAACGGTTGGGGAATGTAATGTAATTGATCCTACCATCATCTAACCTATCCACCCTAACTCCTATGTACCTTTCATGTCGTTCCCCTTCTTGTTTCGAGACGTAGGTTGATAGAGATTTTCGATGGAATTCCAAGATTTTTCACTCTAAACATGTGCTACTTTGAGGCCTATGACAAGTGATTCTTAGAAAAACTATCTAATGGTCCACTTCTTCAAATTTAGGTTTTCTAGGGTGAGGCATTTGATTCCACAACCGCGAAAAAGTCTTGCTCGATTCTATAGCCGGATTGGAAACTTCTTTTTTCTTTTTTTTGAGTTCACGCTAAAATCGGCACAAGAAGTCCCTAAATGTCACATCCGTAAACATATATTAAAGGTTGGGGAACGTAATGTAATTGATCCTACCATCATCTAACCTATCCACCCTAACTCCTATGTACCTTTCATGTCATTTCACTTTCTTGTTTCGATACGTAGGTTGACATAGAGATTTTCAATGGAATTTCAAGATTTCACTCTAAACAAGTGCTACTTTGAGGCCTATGACAAGTGATTCTTAGAAAAACTCTCTAATGGTCCACTTCTTCAAGTTTAGGTTCTCTAGGGTGAGGCATTTGATTCCACAACCGCGAAAAAAAGTCTTGCTTAATTATAGCCGGATTGGAAACTTCTCTTTGTTTTGAGTTCACGCTAAAATCGGCGCTAGCTGTCCCTAAATGTCACATCCGTAAACATATATTAACGGTTGGGAACGCGTAATGTAATTGATCCTACCATCATCTAACCTATCCACCCTAACTTCCTATGTACCTTTCATGTCATTTCCCTTCTTGTTTTGATGACGTAGGTTGATAGAGATTTTCGATGGAATTCCAAGATTTCACTCTAAACAAGTGCTACTTTGAGGCCTATGACAAGTGATTCTTAGAAAAACTCTCTAATGGTCCACTTCTTCAAATTTAGGTTCTCTAGGGTGAGGCATTTGATTCCACAACCGCGAAAAAGTCTAGCTCGATTCTATAGCGGATTGGAAACTTCTCTTTTTTTTTTGAGTTCACGCTAAAATCTCCACAAGCAAATCCCTAAATGTCACATCCGAAACATATATTATTAACGGTTGGGAACGCAATGTAATTGATCCTACCATCATATAACCTATCCACCCTAACTCCTATGTACCTTTCATGTCGTTCCCCTTCTTGTTTTGAGACGTAGGTCGACATAGAGATTTTCAATGGAATTTCAAGATTTCACTCTAAACAAGTGCTACTTTGAGGCCTATGACAAGTGATTCTTAGAAAAACTCTCTAATGGTCCACTTCTTCAAGTTTAGGTTCTCTAGGGTGAGGCATTTGATTCCAAAACCGCGAAAAAAGTCTTGCTAGATTATAGCCGGATTAGAAACTTCTCTTTTGTTTTGAGTTAATGCTAAAATCGGCGCTAGCAAGATCCCTAATTGTCACATCCACAAACATATATTAACGGTTGGGGAACGAATGTAATTGATCCTACCATCATATAACCTATCCACCCTAACTTCCTATGTAACTTTCGTGTCGTTCCCTTCTTGTTTGGACGTAGGTTGACATAGAGATTTTCGATGGAATTTCAAGATTTCACTCTAAACAAGTGCTACTTTGAGGCCTATGACAAGTGATTCTTAGAAAAACTCTCTAATGGTCCACTTCTTCAAGTTTAGGTTCTCTAGGCTGAGGCATTTGATTCCACAAACCGCGAAAAAGTCTTGCTCGATTTATAGCGGATTGGAAACTTCTCTTTATTTTGAGTTCACGCAAAAATCGGCTCTAGAAGCTGTCCCAAATGTCACATCCGTAAAACATATATTAACGGTTGGGGAACGTAATGTAATTGATCCTACCATCATCTAACCTATCCACCCTAACTTCCTATGTACCTTTCATGTCGTTCCCCTTGTTGTTTCGAGACGTAGGTTGACATAGAGATTTTCGATGGAATTCCAAGATTTCACTCTAAACAAGTGCTACTTTGAGGCCTATGACAAGTGATTCTTAGAAAAACTATCTAATGGTCCACTTCTTCAAGTTTAGGTTCTCTAGGCTGAGGCATTTGATTCCAAAACCGCGAAAAAGTCTTGCTAGATTATAGCCGGATTAGAAACTTCTCTTTGTTTTGAGTTAATGCTAAAAAATCGGTGCTAAAAGTCCCTATTGTCACATCCACAAACATATATTAACGGTTGGGGAACGCAATGTAATTGATCCTACCATCATATAACCTATCCACCCTAACTTCCTATATAACTTTCGTATGTCGTTCACTTCTTGTTTCGATGACGTAGGTCGACATAGAGATTTTCGAAGGAATTTCAAGATCTCACTCTAAACAAGTGCTACTTTGAGGCCTATGACAAGTGATTCTTAGAAAAACTGTCTAATGGTCCACTTCTTCAGTTTAAGTTTAGGTTCTCTAGGCTGAGGCATTTGATTCCACAACCGCGAAAAAAGTCTTGCTCGCTTATAGCCGGATTGGAAACTTCTCTTTATTTTGAGTTCACGCTAAAATCGGCTCTAGCAAATCCCAAATGTCACATCCGTAAACACATATATTAATAGTTGGGGAATGTAATGTAATTGATCCTACCATCATCTAACCTATCCACCCTAACTCCTATGTACCTTTCATGTCGATCCCCTTCTTGTTTCGGTACGCAGGTCGACACAGAGATTTTCGATGGAATTCCAAGATTTTTCACTCTAAACATGTGCTACTTTGAGGCCTATGACAAGTGAATCTTAGAAAAACTATCTAATGGTCCACTTCTTCAAGTTTAGGTTCTCTAGGCTGAGGCATTTGATTCCACAACCGCGAAAAAGTCTTGCTCGCTTATAGCCGGATTGGAAACTTATCTTTTTTTTTTTTTTTGAGTTCACGCTAAAAAATCGGCGCTAAGCAAATCCCTAAATGTCACATCCAAAAACATATATTAAAGGTTGGGGAACGCAATGTAATTGATCCTACCATCATCTAACCTATCCACCCTAACTCCTATGTACCTTTCATGTCGTTCCCTTTCTTGTTTCGGTATTAGGTCGACACAGAGATTTTCAATGGAATTCCAAGATTTCACTCTAAACACGTGCAACTTCGAGGCCTATGACAAGTGATTCTTAGAAAAACTCTATAATGATCCACTTCTTCAAATTTAGCTTCTCTAGGGTGAGGCATTTGAATCCACAACCCGAAAAAAGTATAGCTCGATTTTATAGCCTGGATTGGAAACTTCTCTTTGTTTTGGGTTCGCTAAAATCAAGCGCAAAGAAGCCCCTAAATGTCACATTTAGAAACATATATTAACGGTTGGGGAACGCAATGTAATTGATCCTAGCATCATCTAACCTATCCACCCTAACTTCCTATGTACTTTTCGTGTCGTTCCCCTTCTAGTTTTGATGACGTAGGTTGATATAGAGATTTTCGATGGAATTCCAAGATTTCACTCTAAACAAGTGCTACTTTGAGGCCTATGACAAGTGATTCTTAGAAAAACTCTCTAATGGTCCACTTCTTCAAATTTAGGTTTTCTAGGGTGAGGCATTTGATTCCACAACCGCGAAAAAGTCTTGCTCGATTCTATAGCCGGATTGGAAACTTCTCTTTTGTTTTGAGTTCTTGCTAAAATCGGCGCTAGCAGTCCCTAAATGTCACATCCACAAACATATATTAACGGTTGGGGAACGCAATGTAATTGATCCTACCATCATATAACCTATCCACCCTAACTTCCTATGTACTTTTTCGTGTCGTTCCCTTCTTGTTTCGAAGACGTAGGTTGACATAGAGATTTTCGAAGGAATTTCAAGATTTCACTCTAAACAAGTGCTACTTTGAGGCCTATGACAAGTGATTCTTAGAAAAACTCTCTAATGGTCCACTTCTTCAAGTTTAGGTTCTCTAGGGTGAGGCATTTGATTCCCCAACCGCGAAAAAGTCTTGCTCGATTTATAGCCCGGATTGGAAACTTTTTTTTTTTTTTGAGTTATTGCTAAAATCTCCGCTAGCAGTCCCTAAATGTCACATCCACAAACATATATTAACGGTTGGGGAACGCAATGTAATTGATCCTACCATCATATAACCTATCCACCCTAACTTCCTATGTACCTTTCGTGTCGTTCCCCTTCTTGTTTTTGCGTGACGTAGGTCGACATAGAGATTTTTCAATGGAATTTCAAGATTTCACTCTAAACAAGTGCTACTTTGAGGCCTATGACAAGTGATTCTTAGAAAAACTCTCTAATGGTCCACTTCTTCAAGTTTAGGTTCTCTAGGGTGAGGCATTTGATTCCAAAAACCGAAAAAGTCTTGCTCGATTATAGCCGGATTGGAAACTTCTCTTTGTTTTGAGTTTCGCTTAAAAATCGGCTCTAGCGATCCCTAAATGTCACATCCAGAAACATATATTAACGGTTGGGGAACGGAATGTAATTGATCCTACCATCATATAACCTATCCACCCTAACTTCCTATGTACCTTTCGTGTCGTTCCCTTCTTGTTTTGATGACGTAGGTTGACATAGAGATTTTCGATGGAATTTCAAGATTTCACTCTAAACAAGTGCTACTTTGAGGCCTATGACAAGTGATTCTTAGAAAAACTCTCTAATGGTCCACTTCTTCAAATTTAGGTTCTCTAGGGTGAGGCATTTGATTCCACAACCGCGAAAAAGTCTTGCTCGATTTATAGCCGGATTGGAAACTTCTCTTTGTTTTTGAGTTCACGCTAAAATCGGCACAAGAAGTCCCTAAATGTCACATCCAAAACATATATTAACGGTTGGGGAACGTAATGTAATTGATCCTACCATCATATAACCTATCCACCCTAACTTCCTATGTAACCTTTTGTGTCGTTCACTTCTTGTTTTGAGACGTAGGTTGACATAGAGATTTTTTGAAGGAATTTCAAGATTTCACTCTAAACAAGTGCTACTTTGAGGCCTATGACAAGTGATTCTTAGAAAAACTCTCTAATGGTCCACTTCTTCAAGTTTAGGTTCTCTAGGGTGAGGCATTTGATTCCAAACCGCTGAAAAAGTCTTGCTCGATTATAGCCGGATTAGAAACTTCTCTTTGTTTTGAGTTAATGCTAAAATCGGCGGCTAGCTAGCAGTCCCTAATTGTCACATCCACAAACATATATTAAATGGTTGGGGAACGCAATGTAATTGATCCTACCATCATATAACCTATCCACCCTAACTTCCTATGTAACTTTCGTGTCGTTCACTTCTTGTTTTGATGCGTAGGTTGACATAGAGATTTTCGAAGGAATTTCAAGATTTCACTCTAAACAAGTGCTACTTTGAGGCCTATGACAAGTGATTCTTAGAAAAAACTCTCTAATGGTCCACTTCTTCAAGTTTAGGTTCTCTAGGCTGAGGCATTTGATTCCACAACCGTGAAAAAGTCTTGCTCGATTATAGCCGGATTGGAAACTTCTCTTTTTTTTGAGTTCACGCTAAAATCGGCGCTAGCAAAGTCCCAAATGTCACATCCCAAACATATATTAACGGTTGGGGAACGTAATGTAATTGATCCTACCATCATCTAACCTATCCACCCTAACTCCTATGTACCTTTCATGTCGTTCCCTTCTTGTTTTGATGACGTAGGTCGACATAGAGATTTTCGATGGAATTTCAAGATTTCACTCTAAACAAGTGCTACTTTGAGGCCTATGACAAGTGATTCTTAGAAAAACTATCTAATGGTCCACTTCTTCAAGTTTAGGTTCTCTAGGCTGAGGCATTTGATTCCACAACCGCGAAAAAGTCTTGCTCGCTTATAGCCGGATTGGAAACTTATCTTTTTTTTTTTGAGTTCACGCTAAAATCGGCGCTAGCTAGCAGTCCCTAAATGTCACATCCGTAAACATATATTAACGGTTGGGGAACGCAATGTAATTGATCCTACCATCATCTAACCTATCCACCCTAACTCCTATGTACCTTTCATGTCGTTCCCCTTCTTGTTTCGGGACGTAGGTCGACACAGAGATTTTCAATGGAATTCCAAGATTTCACTCTAAACACGTGCTACTTTGAGGCCTATGACAAGTGATTCTTAGAAAAACTCTCTAATGATCCACTTCTTCAAATTTAGCTTCTCTAGGGTGAGGCATTTGAATCCACAACCGCGAAAAAGTATAGCTCGATTACATAGCCTGGATTGGAAACTTCTCTTTTGTTTTGGGTTCACGCTGAAAATCGGCGCAAGCTGTCCCTAAATGTCACATTCAGAAACATATATTAACGGTTGGGAACGCAATGTAATTGATCCTAGCATCATCTAACCTATCCACCCTAACTTCCTATGTACCTTTCATGTCGTTTCCCTTCTAGTTTTGATGCGTAGGTTGATAGAGATTTTCGATGGAATTCCAAGATTTCACTCTAAACAAGTGCTACTTTGAGGCCTATGACAAGTGATTCTTAGAAAAACTCTCTAATGGTCCACTTCTTCAAATTTAGGTTTTCTAGGGTGAGGCATTTGATTCCCCAACCGCGAAAAAAGTCTAGCTCGATTCTATAGCCCGATTGGAAACTTCTCTTTTTGTTTTGGGTTCACGCTGAAATCTGCACAAGAAATCCCTAAATGTCACATCTAGAAACATATATTAACGGTTGGGGAACGCAATGTAATTGATCCTACCATCATATAACCTATCCACCCTAACTTCCTATGTAACTTTTCGTGTCGTTCACTTCTTGTTTGATGCACGTAGGTTAACATAGAGATTTTGAAGGAATTTCAAGATTTCACTCTAAACAAGTGCTACTTTGAGGCCTATGACAAGTGATTCTTAGAAAAAACTCTCTAATGGTCCACTTCTTCAAGTTTAGGTTCTCTAGGGTGAGGCATTTGATTCCAAAACCGCGAAAAAGTCTTGCTCGATTATAGCCGGATTAGAAACTTCTCTTTGTTTTGAGTTCATGCTAAAATCGGCGCTAGCGATCCCTATTGTCACATCCACAAACATATATTAACGGTTGGGGAACGCAATGTAATTGATCCTACCATCATATAACCTATCCACCCTAACTTCCTATATAACTTTCGTGTCGTTCACTTCTTGTTTGATGACGTAGGTCGACATAGAGATTTTCGAAGGAATTTCAAGATTTCACTCTAAACAAGTGCTACTTTGAGGCCTATGACAAGTGATTCTTAGAAAAACTGTCTAATGGTCCACTTCTTCAAGTTTAGGTTCTCTAGGCTGAGGCATTTGATTCCACAACCGCGAAAAAGTCTTGCTCGATTTATAGCCGGATTGGAAACTTATCTTTTTTTTTTTTTGAGTTCACGCTAAAATCGGCGCTAGCAATTTGTCCCAAATGTCACATCCACAAAACATATATTAACGGTTGGGGAACGTAATGTAATTGATCCTACCATCATCTAACCTATCCACCCTAACTCCTATGTACCTTTCATGTCGTTCCCTTCTTGTTTTGATGCGTAGGTTGACATAGAGATTTTCAATGGAATTTCAAGATTTCACTCTAAACAAGTGCTACTTTGAGGCCTATGACAAGTGATTCTTAGAAAAACTCTCTAATGGTCCACTTCTTCAAGTTTAGGTTCTCTAGGTGAGGCATTTGATTCCAAAACCGCGAAAAAGTCTTGCTCGATTATATAGCTGGATTAGAAACTTCTCTTTGTTTTGAGTTAATGCTAAAATCGGCGCTAGCAAGCATCCCTAAATGTCACATCCACAAACATATATTAACGGTTGGGGAACGCAATGTAATTGATCCTACCATCATATAACCTATCCACCCTAACTTCCTATGTACCTTTCGTGTCGTTCCCTTCTTGTTTTGATGACGTAGGTCGACATAGAGATTTTCGATGGAATTTCAAGATTTCACTCTAAACAAGTGCTACTTTGAGGCCTATGACAAGTGATTCTTAGAAAAACTCTCTAATGGTCCACTTCTTCAAATTTAGGTTTCTCTAGGGTGAGGCATTTGATTCCACAACCGCGAAAAAGTCTTGCTCGATTCTATAGCCGGATTGGAAACTTCTCTTTGTTTTGAGTTCACGCTAAAATCTGCACAAGAAGTCCCTAAATGTCACATCCAGAAAACATATATTAACGGTTGGGGAACGTAATGTAATTGATCCTACCATCATATAACCTATCCACCCTAACTTCCTATGTACCTTTCATGTCGTTCCCTTCTTGTTTTGATGACGTAGGTTGACATAGAGATTTTCGATGGAATTTCAAGATTTCACTCTAAACAAGTGCTACTTTGAGGCCTATGACAAGTGATTCTTAGAAAAACTATCTAATGGTCCACTTCTTCAAGTTTAGGTTCTCTAGGCTGAGGCATTTGATTCCAAAACCGCGAAAAAGTCTTGCTCGATTATAGCCGGATTAGAAACTTCTCTTTGTTTTGAGTTAATGCTAAAATCGGCGCTAGCAGTCCCTAATGTCACATCCAGAAACATATATTAACGGTTGGGGAACGCAATGTAATTGATCCTACCATCATCTAACCTATCCACCCTAACTTCCTATGTACCTTTCATGTCGTTCACTTCTTGTTTTGAGACGTAGGTCGACATAGAGATTTTCAATGGAATTTCAAGATTTCACTCTAAACAAGTGCTACTTTGAGGCCTATGACAAGTGATTCTTAGAAAAACTCTCTAATGGTCCACTTCTTCAAGTTTAGGTTCTCTAGGCTGAGGCATTTGATTCCACAACGCGAAAAAAAAGTCTTGCTTGCTTATTATAGCGGATTGGAAACTTATCTTTTTTTTGAGTTCACGCTAAAAAAATCGGGCGCTAGCGATCCCTAATGTCACATCCGTAAAACATATATTAACGGTTGGGGAACGCAATGTAATTGATCCTACCATCATCTAACCTATCCACCCTAACTTCCTATGTACCTTTCATGTCGTTCCCCTTCTTGTTTTGATGCGTAGGTTGATAGAGATTTTCAATGGAATTCCAAGATTTCACTCTAAACACGTGCTACTTTGAGGCCTATGACAAGTGATTCTTAGAAAAACTCTCTAATGATCCACTTCTTCAAATTTAGGTTCTCTAGGGTGAGGCATTTGAATCCACAACCGCGAAAAAAAGTATAGCTCGATTCGATTATAGCCTGGATTGGAAACTTCTCTTTGTTTTGGGTTCGCGCTGAAATCGGCCAAGCGCAAGCAAGTCCCTAAATGTCACATTCGAAACATATATATTAACGGTTGGGAACGCAATGTAATTGATCCTAGCATCATCTAACCTATCCACCCTAACTTCCTATGTACCTTTCGTGTCGTTCCCCTTCTAGTTTTGAGACGTAGGTTGATAGAGATTTTCGATGGAATTCCAAGATTTCACTCTACACAAGTGCTACTTTGAGGCCTATGACAAGTGATTCTTAGAAAAACTCTCTAATGGTCCACTTCTTCAAATTTAGGTTTTCTATGGTGAGGCATTTGATTCCCCAACCGCGAAAAAAGTCTAGCTCGATTCTATAGCCGATTGGAAACTTCTCTTTGTTTTGGGTTCACGCTAAAATCTGCACAAGCAAGTCCCTAAATGTCACATCCACAAACATATATTAACGGTTGGGGAACGCAATGTAATTGATCCTACCATCATATAACCTATCCACCCTAACTTCCTATGTAACTTTCGTGTCGCGTTCACTTCTTGTTTTTGATGCGTAGGTTGACATAGAGATTTTGAAGGAATTTCAAGATTTCACTCTAAACAAGTGCTACTTTGAGGCCTATGACAAGTGATTCTTAGAAAAACTCTCTAATGGTCCACTTCTTCAAGTTTAGGTTCTCTAGGCTGAGGCATTTGATTCCAAAACCGCGAAAAAAGTCTTGCTCGATTATAGCCGGATTGGAAACTTCTCTTTGTTTTGAGTTCACGCTAAAAATCGGCGCTAGCAAAGTCCCAAATGTCACATCCACAAACATATATTAACGGTTGGGGAACGCAATGTAATTGATCCTACCATCATCTAACCTATCCACCCTAACTTCCTATGTACCTTTCGTGTCGTTCCCTTCTTGTTTTGATGACGTAGGTCGACATAGAGATTTTTGAAGGAATTTCAAGATTTCACTCTAAACAAGTGCTACTTTGAGGCCTATGACAAGTGATTCTTAGAAAAACTCTCTAATGGTCCACTTCTTCAAGTTTAGGTTCTCTAGGGTGAGGCATTTGATTCCACAACCGCGAAAAAGTGTTGCTCGATTATAGCCGGATTGGAAACTTCTCTTTGTTTTGAGTTCACGCTAAAATCGGCTCTAGCAAAGTCCCAAATGTCACATCCACAAACATATATTAACGGTTGGGGAACGTAATGTAATTGATCCTACCATCATATAACCTATCCACCCTAACTTCCTATGTAACTTTCATGTCGTTCACTTCTTGTTTTTGATGCACGTAGGTCGACATAGAGATTTTCGAAGGAATTTCAAGATTTCACTCTAAACAAGTGCTACTTTGAGGCCTATGACAAGTGATTCTTAGAAAAACTGTCTAATGGTCCACTTCTTCAAGTTTAGGTTCTCTAGGATGAGGCATTTGATTCCACAACCGCGAAAAAGTCTTGCTCGCTTATAGCCGGATTGGAAACTTCTCTTTATTTTGAGTTCACGCTAAAATCGGCGCTAGCGATCCCAAATGTCACATCCGTAAAACATATATTAACGGTTGGGGAATGTAATGTAATTGATCCTACCATCATCTAACCTATCCACCCTAACTCCTATGTACCTTTCATGTCGTTCCCCTTCTTGTTTCGGTACGCAGGTCGACACAGAGATTTTCGATGGAATTCCAAGATTTCACTCTAAACACGTGCTACTTTGAGGCCTATGACAAGTGAATCTTAGAAAAACTATCTAATGGTCCACTTCTTCAAGTTTAGGTTCTCTAGGCTGAGGCATTTGATTCCACAACCGCGAAAAAGTCTTGCTCGCTTATAGCCGGATTGGAAACTTATCTTTTTTTTTTTGAGTTCACGCTAAAATCGGCGCTAGCAGTCCCTAATGTCACATCCAGAAACATATATTAACGGTTGGGGAACGCAATGTAATTGATCCTACCATCATCTAACCTATCCACCCTAACTCCTATGTACCTTTCATGTCGAGATTTTCCCCTTCTTGTTTTGATGCGTAGGTCTATGACGAGATTTTCAATGGAATTCCAAGATTTCACTCTAAACACGTGCTACTTTGAGGCCTATGACAAGTGATTCTTAGAAAAACTCTCTAATGATCCACTTCTTCAAATTTAGCTTCTCCAGGGTGAGGCATTTGAATCCACAACCGCGAAAAAAGTATAGCTCGATTACATATTTGGATTGGAAACTTCTCTTTGTTTTGGGTTCTGAAAAATCAGCGCAAGCTATCCCTAAATGTCACATTCAGAAACATATATTAACGGTTGGGAACGCAATGTAATTGATCCTAGCATCATCTAACCTATCCACCCTAACTTCGTATGTACCTTTCGTGTCGTTCCCCTTCTAGTTTCGGTACGTAGGTTGATAGAGATTTTCGATGGAATTCCAAGATTTCACTCTACACAAGTGCTACTTTGAGGCCTATGACAAGTGATTCTTAGAAAAACTCTCTAATGGTCCACTTCTTCAAATTTAGGTTTTCTAGGGTGAGGCATCTGATTCCCCAACCACGAAAAAGTCTAGCTCGATTCTATAGCCCGGATTGGAAACTTCTCTTTGTTTTGGGTTCTTGCTAAAATCTGCACAAGCAAAGTCCCTAAATGTCACATCCACAAACATATATTAACGGTTGGGGAACGCAATGTAATTGATCCTACCATCATATAACCTATCCACCCTAACTTCCTATATAACTTTCGTGTCGTTCACTTCTTGTTTTGATGCACGTAGGTTGACATAGAGATTTTGAAGGAATTTCAAGATTTCACTCTAAACAAGTGCTACTTTGAGGCCTATGACAAGTGATTCTTAGAAAAACTCTCTAATGGTCCACTTCTTCAAGTTTAGGTTCTCTAGGCTGAGGCATTTGATTCCAAAACCGCGAAAAAGTCTTGCTCGATTATAGCCGGATTAGAAACTTCTCTTTTTTTTTTGAGTTCAATGCTAAAATCGGCGCTAGCAAGTCCCTAATGTCACATCCACAAAAACATATATTAACGGTTGGGGAACGTAATGTAATTGATCCTACCATCATCTAACCTATCCACCCTAACTTCCTATGTACCTTTCATGTCGTTCCCTTCTTGTTTTGCACGTAGGTCGACATAGAGATTTTTGATGGAATTTCAAGATTTCACTCTAAACAAGTGCTACTTTGAGGCCTATGACAAGTGATTCTTAGAAAAACTCTCTAATGGTCCACTTCTTCAAGTTTAGGTTCTCTAGGGTGAGGCATTTGATTCCACAAACCGCGAAAAAGTCTTGCTCGATTTATAGCCGGATTGGAAACTTCTCTTTATTTTGAGTTCACGCTAAAAAATCGGCGCAAGCTGTCCCCAAATGTCACATCCGAAACATATATTAACGGTTGGGGAACGTAATGTAATTGATCCTACCATCATCTAACCTATCCACCCTAACTCCTATGTACCTTTCATGTCGTTCCCTTCTTGTTTTCAAGACGTAGGTTGATAGAGATTTTCGATGGAATTCCAAGATTTCACTCTAAACAAGTGCTACTTTGAGGCCTATGACAAGTGATTCTTAGAAAAACTCTCTAATGGTCCACTTCTTCAAGTTTAGGTTCTCTAGGGTGAGGCATTTGATTCCACAAACCGCGAAAAAGTCTTGCTCTCGATTATAGCCGGATTGGAAACTTCTCTTTGTTTTGAGTTCACGCTAAAATCTGCACAAGAAGTCCCTAAATGTCACATCCGAAACATATATTAACGGTTGGGGAATGCAATGTAATTGATCCTACCATCATCTAACCTATCCACCCTAACTTTCCTATGTACCTTTCATGTCGTTCCCTTCTTGTTTTGGTACTAAGGTTGACATAGAGATTTTCGATGGAATTTCCAAGATTTCACTCTAAACAAGTGCTACTTTGAGGCCTATGACAAGTGATTCTTAGAAAAACTCTCTAATGGTCCACTTCTTCAAGTTTAGGTTCTCTAGGCTGAGGCATTTGATTCCACAAACCGCGAAAAAGTCTTGCTCGCTTATAGCCGGATTGGAAACTTATCTTTTTTTTTTGAGTTCACGCTAAAATCGGCACTAGCAAAGTCCCTAATGTCACATCCGAAAACATATATTAACGGTTGGGGAACGCAATGTAATTGATCCTACCATCATCTAACCTATCCACCCTAACTCCTATGTACCTTTCATGTCGTTCCCCTTCTTGTTTCGGTACGTAGGTCGACACAGAGATTTTCAATGGAATTCCAAGATTTCACTCTAAACACGTGCTACTTTGAGGCCTATGACAAGTGATTCTTAGAAAAACTCTCTAATGATCCACTTCTTCAAATTTAGCTTCTCTAGGGTGAGGCATTTGAATCCACAACCGCGAAAAAGTATTGCTCGATTACATAGTTGGATTGGAAACTTCTCTTTGTTTTTTGGTTCACGCTGAAATCAGCGCAAGCTGTCCCTAAATGTCACATTCAGAAACATATATTAACGGTTGGGAACGCAATGTAATTGATCCTAGCATCATCTAACCTATCCACCCTAACTTCGTATGTACCTTTCGTGTCGTTCCCCTTCTAGTTTCGGTACGTAGGTTGATAGAGATTTTCGATGGAATTCCAAGATTTCACTCTACACAAGTGCTACTTTGAGGCCTATGACAAGTGATTCTTAGAAAAACTCTCTAATGGTCCACTTCTTCAAATTTAGGTTCTCTAGGGTGAGTCATTTATTCCACAACCGCGAAAAAGTCTTGCTCGATTCTATAGCCGGATTGGAAACTTCTCTTTGTTTTGAGTTCTTGCTAAAATCTGCGCAAGCGAGTCCCTAAATGTCACATCCACAAACATATATTAACGGTTGGGGAACGCAATGTAATTGATCCTACCATCATATAACCTATCCACCCTAACTTCCTATGTAACTTTTCGTGTCGTTCACTTCTTGTTTTGATGCGTAGGTTGACATAGAGATTTTTGAAGGAATTTCAAGATTTCACTCTAAACAAGTGCTACTTTGAGGCCTATGACAAGTGATTCTTAGAAAAACTCTCTAATGGTCCACTTCTTCAAGTTTAGGTTCTCTTGGCTGAGGCATTTGATTCCAAACCCGAAAAAAGTCTTGCTCGATTATAGCGGATTAGAAACTTCTCTTTGTTTTGAGTTAATGCTAAAATCGGCGCTAGCGATCCCTATTGTCACATCCACAAACATATATTAACGGTTGGGGAACGCAATGTAATTGATCCTACCATCATATAACCTATCCACCCTAACTTCCTATATAACTTTGTGTCGCGTTCACTTCTTGTTTTGATGCGTAGGTCGACACAGAGATTTTTTGAAGGAATTTCAAGATCTCACTCTAAACAAGTGCTACTTTGAGGCCTATGACAAGTGATTCTTAGAAAAACTGTCTAATGGTCCACTTCTTCAAGTTTAGGTTCTCTAGGGTGAGGCATTTGATTCCACAACCGCGAAAAAGTCTTGCTCGCTTATAGCGGATTGGAAACTTCTTTTTTATTTTGAGTTCACGCTAAAATCGGCTCTAGCAGATCCCAAATGTCACATCCGAGAAACATATATTAACGGTTGGGGAACGTAATGTAATTGATCCTACCATCATCTAACCTATCCACCCTAACTCCTATGTACCTTTCATGTCGTTCCCTTCTTGTTTCGATGCGAGGTAGGACGACATAGAGATTTTCGATGGAATTCCAAGATTTCACTCTAAACACGTGCTACTTTGAGGCCTATGACAAGTGATTCTTAGAAAAACTATCTAATGGTCCACTTCTTCAAGTTTAGGTTCTCTAGGGTGAGGCATTTGAATTCCAAACCGTGAAAAAGTCTTGCTCGATTATAGCGGATTGGAAACTTATCTTTTTTTTGAGTTCACGCTAAAATCGGCGCTAGCTGTCCATAAATGTCACATAGAAACATATATTAACGGTTGGGGAATGCAATGTAATTGATCCTACCATCATCTAACCTATCCACCCTAACTCCTATGTACCTTTCATGTCGTTCCCCTTCTTGTTTCGATGCGTAGGTTGATAGAGATTTTCGATGGAATTCCAAGATTTCACTCTAAACACGTGCTACTTTGAGGCCTATGACAAGTGATTCTTAGAAAAACTCTCTAATGGTCCACTTCTTCAAGTTTAGGTTCTCTAGGCTGAGGCATTTGATTCCACAACCGCGAAAAAGTCTTGCTCGATTATAGCCGGATTGGAAACTTATCTTTTTTTTTGAGTTCACGCTAAAATCGGCGCTAGCAGTCCCTAATGTCACATCAAGAAACATATATTAACGGTTGGGGAACGCAATGTAATTGATCCTACCATCATCTAACCTATCCACCCTAACTCCTATGTACCTTTCATGTCGTTCCCCTTCTTGTTTCGGTACGTAGGTCGACACAGAGATTTTCAATGGAATTACAAGATTTCACTCTAAACACGTGCTACTTTGAGGCCTATGACAAGTGATTCTTAGAAAAACTCTCTAATGATCCACTTCTTCAAATTTAGCTTCTCCAGGGTGAGGCATTTGAATCCACAACCGCGAAAAAGTATTGCTCGATTACATAGCTGGATTGGAAACTTCTCTTTGTTTTGGGTTCGCGCTGAAATCAGCGCAAGCTGCCCCTAAATGTCACATTCAGAAACATATATTAACGGTTGGGAATGCAATGTAATTGATCCTAGCATCATCTAACCTATCCACCCTAACTTCGTATGTACCTTTCATGTCGTTCCCCTTCTAGTTTCGGTACGTAGGTTGATAGAGATTTTCGATGGAATTCCAAGATTTCACTCTACACAAGTGCTACTTTGAGGCCTATGACAAGTGATTCTTAGAAAAACTCTCTAATGGTCCACTTCTTCAAATTTAAGTTTTCTAGGGTGAGGCATTTGATTCCCCAACCGCGAAAAAAAAAGTCTTGCTCGATTTATAGCCGGATTGGAAACTTCTCTTTGTTTTGAGTTCTTGCTAAAATCGGCACAAGCAAAGTCCCTAAATGTCACATCCACAAACATATATTAACGGTTGGGGAACGCAATGTAATTGATCCTACCATCATATAACCTATCCACCCTAACTTCCTATGTAACTTTCGTGTCGTTCACTTCTTGTTTTTGATGCGTAGGTTGACATAGAGATTTTCGAAGGAATTTCAAGATTTCACTCTAAACAAGTGCTACTTTGAGGCCTATGACAAGTGATTCTTAGAAAAACTCTCTAATGGTCCACTTCTTCAAGTTTAGGTTCTCTAGGCTGAGGCATTTGATTCCAAAACCGCGAAAAAGTCTTGCTCGATTATAGCCGGATTAGAAACTTTCTCTTTTTTTTGAGTTCACGCTAAAATCGGCGCTAGCAAATCCCTAATGTCACATCCACAAACATATATTAACGGTTGGGGAACGCAATGTAATTGATCCTACCATCATCTAACCTATCCACCCTAACTTCCTATGTACCTTTCATGTCGTTTCCCTTCTTGTTTTGATGCGTAGGTCGACAAAGAGATTTTTCAATGGAATTTCAAGATTTCACTCTAAACAAGTGCTACTTTGAGGCCTATGACAAGTGATTCTTAGAAAAACTCTCTAATGGTCCACTTCTTCAAATTTAGGTTCTCTAGGGTGAGGCATTTGATTCCACAACCGCGAAAAAGTATTGCTCGATTACATAGCCGGATTGGAAACTTCTCTTTATTTTGAGTTCACGCTAAAATCGGCTCTAGCAAATCCCAAATGTCACATTAGAAACATATATATTAACGGTTGGGAACGCAATGTAATTGATCCTACCATCATCTAACCTATCCACCCTAACTTCCTATGTACCTTTCATGTCGATTTCCCCTTGTTTTTGATGCAGACGTAGGTTGATAGAGATTTTCGATGGAATTCCAAGATTTCACTCTAAACAAGTGCTACTTTGAGGCCTATGACAAGTGATTCTTAGAAAAACTCTCTAATGGTCCACTTCTTCAAATTTAGGTTTTCTAGGGTGAGGCATTTGATTCCACAACCGCGAAAAAGTCTTGCTCGATTCTATAGCCGGATTGGAAACTTCTCTTTTGTTTTGAGTTCACGCAAAAATCGGCACAAGAAGTCCCTAAATGTCACATCCGAGAAACATATATTAACGGTTGGGGAATGCAATGTAATTGATCCTACCATCATATAACCTATCCACCCTAACTTCCTATGTACCTTTCATGTCGTTCCTTCTTGTTTCCTGGTACTAAGGTTGACATAGAGATTTTCGATGGAATTTCAAGATTTCACTCTAAACAAGTGCTACTTTGAGGCCTATGACAAGTGAATCTTAGAAAAACTATCTAATGGTCCACTTCTTCAAGTTTAGGTTCTCTAGGCTGAGGCATTTGATTCCACAACCGCGAAAAAGTCTTGCTCGCTTATAGCCGGATTGGAAACTTATCTTTTTTTTTTGAGTTCACGCTAAAATCGGCGCTAGCAGTCCCTAATGTCACATCCAGAAACATATATTAACGGTTGGGGAACGCAATGTAATTGATCCTACCATCATCTAACCTATCCACCCTAACTCCTATGTACCTTTCATGTCGTTCCCCTTCTTGTTTCGGTACGTAGGTCAACACAGAGATTTTCAATGGAATTCCAAGATTTCACTCTAAACACGTGCTACTTTGAGGCCTATGACAAGTGATTCTTAGAAAAACTCTCTAATGATCCACTTCTTCAAATTTAGCTTCTCCAGGGTGAGGCATTTGAATCCACAACCGCGAAAAAGTATAGCTCGATTACATATTTGGATTGGAAACTTCTCTTTTTTGTTTTGGGTTCACGCTGAAATCAGCGCAAGCTGTCCCTAAATGTCACATTTAGAAACATATATTAACGGTTTGGGAATGCAATGTAATTGATCCTAGCATCATCTAACCTATCCACCCTAACTTCCTATGTACCTTTTCATGTCGTTCCCCTTCTAGTTTGGGTGCGTAGGTTGATAGAGATTTTCGATGGAATTCCAAGATTTCACTCTACACAAGTGCTACTTTGAGGCCTATGACAAGTGATTCTTAGAAAAACTCTCTAATGGTCCACTTCTTCAAATTTAGGTTTTCTAGGGTGAGGCATCTGATTCCCCAACCGCGAAAAAGTCTAGCTCGATTCTATAGCCTGATTGGAAACTTCTCTTTGTTTTGAGTTCTTGCTAAAATCTGCACAAGCAAAGTCCCTAAATCTCACATCCACAAACATATATTAACGGTTGGGGAACGCAATGTAATTGATCCTACCATCATATAACCTATCCACCCTAACTTCCTATGTAACTTTCGTGTCGTTCACTTCTTGTTTCGGTACGTAGGTTGACATAGAGATTTTTGAAGGAATTTCAAGATTTCACTCTAAACAAGTGCTACTTTGAGGCCTATGACAAGTGATTCTTAGAAAAACTCTCTAATGGTCCACTTCTTCAAGTTTAGGTTCTCTAGGCTGAGGCATTTGATTCCAAAACCGCGAAAAAGTCTTGCTCGATTATAGCCGGATTAGAAACTTCTCTTTGTTTTGAGTTCTTGCTAAAATCGGCGCTAGCAGTCCCTATTGTCACATCCACAAACATATATTAACTGTTGGGGAACGCAATGTAATTGATCCTACCATCATATAACCTATCCACCCTAACTTCCTATATAACTTTCGTGTCGTTCACTTCTTGTTTTTGATGCGTAGGTCGACATAGAGATTAAGATTTTTGAAGGAATTTCAAGATCTCACTCTAAACAAGTGCTACTTTGAGGCCTATGACAAGTGATTCTTAGAAAAACGTCTAATGGTCCACTTCTTCAAGTTTAGGTTCTCTAGGGTGAGGCATTTGATTCCACAACCGCGAAAAAGTCTTGCTCGCTTATAGCCGGATTGGAAACTTATCTTTTTTTTTTGAGTTCACGCTAAAATCGGGCTCTAGCAAATCCCAAATGTCACATCCGAAACATATATTAACGGTTGGGGAACGCAATGTAATTGATCCTACCATCATCTAACCTATCCACCCTAACTCCTATGTACCTTTCATGTCGTTCCCCTTCTTGTTTTGATGACGTAGGGTCCATAGAGATTTTCAATGGAATTCCAAGATTTCACTCTAAACACGTGCTACTTTGAGGCCTATGACAAGTGATTCTTAGAAAAACTCTCTAATGGTCCACTTCTTCAAGTTTAGGTTCTCTAGGGTGAGGCATTTGATTCCACAACCGTGAAAAAGTCTTGCTCGATTATATAGCTGGATTGGAAACTTCTCTTTTTTTTTGAGTTCACGCAAAAATCGGCGCTAGCTGTCCTAAATGTCACATTAGAAACATATATTAACGGTTGGGGAATGCAATGTAATTGATCCTACCATCATCTAACCTATCCACCCTAACTCCTATGTACCTTTCATGTCGTTCCCCTTCTTGTTTGGACGTAGGTTGATAGAGAGATTTTCGATGGAATTCCAAGATTTCACTCTAAACACGTGCTACTTTGAGGCCTATGACAAGTGATTCTTAGAAAAACTCTCTAATGGTCCACTTCTTCAAGTTTAGGTTCTCTAGGCTGAGGCATTTGATTCCACAACCGTGAAAAAGTCTTGCTCGATTATAGCGGATTGGAAACTTATCTTTTTTTTTGAGTTCACGCTAAAAATCGGCGCTAGCAAATCCCTAATGTCACATCAAGAAACATATATTAACGGTTGGGGAACGCAATGTAATTGATCCTACCATCATCTAACCTATCCATCCTAACTCCTATGTACCTTTCATGTCGTTCCCCTTCTTGTTTCGGTACGTAGGTCGACACAGAGATTTTCAATGGAATTTCAAGATTTCACTCTAAACACGTGCTACTTTGAGGCCTATGACAAGTGATTCTTAGAAAAACTCTCTAATGATCCACTTCTTCAAATTTAGCTTCTCCAGGGTGAGGCATTTGAATCCACAACCGCGAAAAAGTATTGCTCGATTACATAGCTGGATTGGAAACTTCTCTTTGTTTTGGGTTCGCGCTGAAATCAGCGCAAAAGTCCCCTAAATGTCACATTCGAGAAACATATATTAACGTTTGGGAATGCAATGTAATTGATCCTAGCATCATCTAACCTATCCACCCTAACCCTATGTACCTTTCATGTCGTTCCCCTTCTAGTTTCGATGACGTAGGTTGACATAGAGATTTTCGATGGAATTCCAAGATTTCACTCTACACAAGTGCTACTTTGAGGCCTATGACAAGTGATTCTTAGAAAAACTCTCTAATGGTCCACTTCTTCAAGTTTAGGTTCTCTTGGCTGAGGCATTTGATTCCACAACCGCGAAAAAGTCTTGCTCGATTATAGCCGGATTATAAACTTCTCTTTGTTTTGAGTTCTTGCTAAAATCGGCGCTTAGCAAATCCCTATTGTCACATCCACAAACATATATTAACGGTTGGGGAACGCAATGTAATTGATCCTACCATCATATAACCTATCCACCCTAACTTCCTATATAACTTTCGTCGTCGTTCACTTCTTGTTTTGATGCGTAGGTCGACATAGAGATTTTCGAAGGAATTTCAAGATCTCACTCTAAACAAGTGCTACTTTGAGGCCTATGACAAGTGATTCTTAGAAAAACTGTCTAATGGTCCACTTCTTCAAGTTTAGGTTCTCTAGGCTGAGGCATTTGATTCCACAACCGCGAAAAAGTCTTGCTCGCTTATAGCCGGATTGGAAAACTTATCTTTTCTTTTTTTTGAGTTCAAGCTAAAATCGGCGCTAGCAAATCCCTAATGTCACATCCGTAAAACATATATTAACGGTTGGGGAACGCAATGTAATTGATCCTACCATCATCTAACCTATCCACCCTAACTCCTATGTACCTTTCATGTCGTTCCCCTTCTTGTTTCGGTACGTAGGTCGACACAGAGATTTTCAATGGAATTACAAGATTTCACTCTAAACACGTGCTACTTTGAGGCCTATGACAAGTGATTCTTAGAAAATCTCTCTAATTATCCACTTCTTCAAATTTAGGTTCTCGGGGTGAGGCATTTGAATCCACAACCGCGAAAAAGTATAGCTCGATTACATAGCCTGGATTGGAAACTTCTCTTTGTTTTTGGGTTCACGCTGAAATCGGCTCTAAGCTGTCCCTAAATGTCATATTTAGAAACATATATTAACGGTTGGGAACGCATTGTAATTGATCCTAGCATCATCTAACCTATCCACCCTAACTTCGTATGTACCTTTCGTGTCGTTCCCCTTCTAGTTTCGGTACGTAGGTTGATAGAGATTTTCGATGGAATTCCAAGATTTCACTCTACACAAGTGCTACTTTGAGGCCTATGACAAGTGATTCTTAGAAAAACTCTCTAATGGTCCACTTCTTCAAATTTAGGTTTTCTAGGGTGAGGCATCTGATTCCCAAACCACGAAAAAGTCTAGCTCGATTCTATAGCCTGATTGGAAACTTCTCTTTGTTTTGGGTTCGCGCTGAAATCTGCACAAGAAGTCCCTAAATGTCACATCCAGAAACATATATTAACGGTTGGGGAACGCAATGTAATTGATCCTACCATCATATAACCTATCCACCCTAACTTTCTATGTAACTTTCGTGTCGTTCACTTCTTGTTTCGGTACTAAGGTTGACATAGAGATTTTCGATGGAATTTCAAGATTTCACTCTAAACAAGTGCTACTTTGAGGCCTATGACAAGTGATTCTTAGAAAAACTCTCTAATGGTCCACTTCTTCAAGTTTAGGTTCTCTAGGCTGAGGCATTTGATTCCACAAACCGCGAAAAAGTCTTGCTCGCTTATAGCCGGATTGGAAACTTATCTTTTTTTTTTTTGAGTTCAAGCTAAAATCGGCGCTAGCAAATCCCTAATGTCACATCCGAAACATATATTAACGGTTGGGGAACGCAATGTAATTGATCCTACCATCATCTAACCTATCCACCCTAACTCCTATGTACCTTTCATGTCGTTTCCCTTCTTGTTTGATGCATTAGGTTGACATAGAGATTTTCAATGGAATTACAAGATTTCACTCTAAACACGTGCTACTTTGAGGCCTATGACAAGTGATTCTTAGAAAAACTCTCTAATGATCCACTTCTTCAAATTTAGGTTCTCTAGGGTGAGGCATTTGAATCCACAACCTACAAAAAAGTATTGCTCGATTACATTTTGGATTGGAAACTTCTCTTGTTTTTGGGTTCACGCTGAAAATCGCAAAAGCTGCCCCTAAATGTCACATCCGTAAAACATATATTAACGGTTGGGAATGCAATGTAATTGATCCTAGCATCATCTAACCTATCCACCCTAACTTCGTATGTACCTTTCATGTCGTTCCCCTTCTAGTTTCGGTATGTAGGTCGACATAGAGATTTTCGATGGAATTCCAAGATTTCACTCTACACAAGTGCTACTTTGAGGCCTATGACAAGTGATTCTTAGAAAAACTCTCTAATGGTCCACTTCTTCAAGTTTAGGTTCTCTTGGCTGAGGCATTTGATTCCACAACCGCGAAAAAGTCTTGCTCGATTATAGCCGGATTATAAACTTCTCTTTGTTTTGAGTTCTTGCTAAAATCGGCGCTAGCGATCCCTAATTGTCACATCCACAAACATATATTAACGGTTGGGGAACGCAATGTAATTGATCCTACCATCATATAACCTATCCACCCTAACTTCCTATATAACTTTCGTGTCGTTCACTTCTTGTTTGATGCGTAGGTCGACATAGAGATTTTCGAAGGAATTTCAAGATCTCACTCTAAACAAGTGCTACTTTGAGGCCTATGACAAGTGATTCTTAGAAAAACTGTCTAATGGTCCACTTCTTCAAGTTTAGGTTCTCTAGGCTGAGGCATTTGATTCCACAACCGCGAAAAAGTCTTGCTCGCTTATAGCCGGATTGGAAACTTATCTTTTTTTTTTTTTGAGTTCAAGCTAAAATCGGCGCTAGCAGTCCCTAATGTCACATCCAGAAACATATATTAACGGTTGGGGAACGCAATGTAATTGATCCTACCATCATCTAACCTATCCACCCTAACTCCTATGTACCTTTCATGTCGTTCCCCTTCTTGTTTCGGTACGTAGGTCGACACAGAGATTTTCAATGGAATTACAAGATTTCACTCTAAACACGTGCTACTTTGAGGCCTATGACAAGTGATTCTTAGAAAAACTCTCTAATGGTCCACTTCTTCAAATTTAGGTTCTCTAGGGTGAGGCATTTGAATCCACAACCGCGAAAAAAAGTATTGCTCGATTACATAGCTGGATTGGAAACTTCTCTTTGTTTTGGGTTCACGCTAAAATCGGCGCCAAGCTGTCCCTAAATGTCATATTTAGAAACATATATTAACGGTTGGGGAACGCAATGTAATTGATCCTAGCATCATCTAACCTATCCACCCTAACTCCTATGTACCTTTCATGTCGTTCCCCTTCTAGTTTTGATGCGTAGGTTGATAGAGATTTTCGATGGAATTCCAAGATTTCACTCTAAACAAGTGCTACTTTGAGGCCTATGACAAGTGATTCTTAGAAAAACTCTCTAATGGTCCACTTCTTCAAGTTTAGGTTCTCTAGGGTGAGGCATTTGATTCCACAACCGTGAAAAAGTCTTGCTCGATTATAGCCGGATTGGAAACTTATCTTTTTTTTTTTTTGAGTTCACGGTAAAATCGGGCGCTAGCAAATCCCTAATGTCACATCAAGAAACATATATTAACGGTTGGGGAACGCAATGTAATTGATCCTACCATCATCTAACCTATCCATCCTAACTCCTATGTACCTTTCATGTCGAGATTTTCCCTTCTTGTTTTTGATGCGTAGGTCGACATAGAGATTTTCAATGGAATTTCAAGATTTCACTCTAAACACGTGCTACTTTGAGGCCTATGACAAGTGATTCTTAGAAAAACTCTCTAATGATCCACTTCTTCAAATTTAGGTTCTCTAGGTGAGGCATTTGAATCCACAACCGCGAAAAAGTATTGCTCGATTACATAGCCTGGATTGGAAACTTCTCTTTTGTTTTGGGTTCACGCTAAAATCAGCGCAAGCTCTTGCCCCTAAATGTCACATCCGTAAACATATATTAACGTTTGGGAATGCAATGTAATTGATCCTAGCATCATCTAACCTATCCACCCTAACTTCCTATGTACCTTTCATGTCGTTCCCTTCTAGTTTCGGTATGTAGGTCGACATAGAGATTTTCGATGGAATTCCAAGATTTCACTCTACACAAGTGCTACTTTGAGGCCTATGACAAGTGATTCTTAGAAAAACTCTCTAATGGTCCACTTCTTCAAGTTTAGGTTCTCTTGGTGAGGCATTTGATTCCACAACCGCGAAAAAAGTCTTGCTCGATTATAGCCGGATTATAAACTTCTCTTTGTTTTGAGTTCTTGCTAAAATCGGCGCTAGCGATCCCTATTGTCACATCCACAAACATATATTAACGGTTGGGGAACGCAATGTAATTGATCCTACCATCATATAACCTATCCACCCTAACTTCCTATATAACTTTTCGTGTCGTTCACTTCTTGTTTCGATGCACGTAGGTCGACATAGAGATTTTCGAAGGAATTTCAAGATCTCACTCTAAACAAGTGCTACTTTGAGGCCTATGACAAGTGATTCTTAGAAAAACTCTCTAATGGTCCACTTCTTCAAGTTTAGGTTCTCTAGGCTGAGGCATTTGATTCCACAACCGCGAAAAAGTCTTGCTCGATTTATAGCCGGATTGAAACTTATTTTTTTTTTTGAGTTCAAGCTAAAATCGGCGCTTAGCAAATCCCTAATGTCACATCGAAAAATATATATTAACGGTTGGGGAACGCAATGTAATTGATCCTACCATCATCTAACCTATCCACCCTAACTCCTATGTACCTTTCATGTCGTTTCCCTTCTTGTTTCGCAGACGTAGGTCGACATTATAGAGATTTTCAATGGAATTACAAGATTTCACTCTAAACACGTGCTACTTTGAGGCCTATGACAAGTGATTCTTAGAAAACTCTCTAATTATCCACTTCTTCAAATTTAGGTTCTCTAGGGTGAGGCATTTGAATCCACAACCGCAAAAAAAAGTATAGCTCGATTACATAGCTGGATTGGAAACTTCTCTTTGTTTTGGGTTCACGCTAAAATCAGCGCAAGCTGTCCCCTAAATGTCATATTTAGAAACATATATTAACGGTTGGGAACGCATTGTAATTGATCCTAGCATCATCTAACCTATCCACCCTAACTTCGTATGTACCTTTCGTGTCGTTCCCCTTCTAGTTTCGGTACGTAGGTTGATAGAGATTTTCGATGGAATTCCAAGATTTCACTCTACACAAGTGCTACTTTGAGGCCTATGACAAGTGATTCTTAGAAAAACTCTCTAATGGTCCACTTCTTCAAATTTAGGTTTTCTAGGGTGAGGCATCTGATTCCTAAACCACGAAAAAGTCTAGCTCGATTCTATAGCCTGATTGGAAACTTCTCTTTGTTTTTTGGGTCACGCTGAAATCTGCACAAGAAGTCCCTAAATGTCACATCCAGAAACATATATAAACGGTTGGGGAACGCAATGTAATTGATCCTACCATCATATAACCTATCCACCCTAACTTTCTATGTAACTTTCGTGTCGTTCACTTCTTGTTTCGGTACGTAGGTTGACATAGAGATTTTCGAAGGAATTTCAAGATTTCACTCTAAACAAGTGCTACTTTGAGGCCTATGACAAGTGATTCTTAGAAAAACTCTCTAATGGTCCACTTCTTCAAGTTTAGGTTCTCTAGGCTGAGGCATTTGATTCCACAACCGCGAAAAAGTCTTGCTCGCTTATAGCCGGATTGGAAACTTATCTTTTTTTTTTTGAGTTCAAGCTAAAATCGGCGCTAGCAGTCCGTAATGTCACATCCAGAAACATATATTAACGGTTGGGGAACGCAATGTAATTGATCCTACCATCATCTAACCTATCCACCCTAACTCCTATGTACCTTTCATGTCGTTCCCCTTCTTGTTTCGGTACGTAGGTCGACACAGAGATTTTCAATGGAATTACAAGATTTCACTCTAAACACGTGCTACTTTGAGGCCTATGACAAGTGATTCTTAGAAAAACTCTCTAATGATCCACTTCTTCAAATTTAGCTTCTCCAGGGTGAGGCATTTGAATCCACAACCGCGAAAAGTATTGCTCGATTATAGCTGGATTGGAAACTTCTCTTTGTTTTGGGTTCACGCTGAAATCGGCGCAAGCTGCCCCTAAATGTCACATTCGTAAAACATATATTAACGGTTGGGAATGCAATGTAATTGATCCTAGCATCATCTAACCTATCCACCCTAACTTCGTATGTACCTTTCGTGTCGTTCCCCTTCTAGTTTCGGTACGTAGGTCGACATAGAGATTTTCGATGGAATTCCAAGATTTCACTCTACACAAGTGCTACTTTGAGGCCTATGACAAGTGATTCTTAGAAAAACTCTCTAATGGTCCACTTCTTCAAGTTTAGGTTCTCTTGGCTGAGGCATTTGATTCCACAACCGCGAAAAAGTCTTGCTCGATTATAGCCGGATTATAAACTTCTCTTTGTTTTGAGTTCTTGCTAAAATCGGCGCTAGCAGTCCCTATTGTCACATCCACAAACATATATTAACGGTTGGGGAACGCAATGTAATTGATCCTACCATCATATAACCTATCCACCCTAACTTCCTATATAACTTTCGTGTCGTTCACTTCTTGTTTCGATGCACGTAGGTCGACATAGAGATTTTCGAAGGAATTTCAATATCTCACTCTAAACAAGTGCTACTTTGAGGCCTATGACAAGTGATTCTTAGAAAAAACTGTCTAATGGTCCACTTCTTCAAGTTTAGGTTCTCTAGGGTGAGGCATTTGATTCCACAACCGAAAAAAGTCTTGCTCGCTTATAGCCGGATTGGAAACTTATCTTTTTTTTTTTTTTTTGAGTTCAAGCTAAAATCGGCGCTAGCAAAATCCCTAATGTCACATCCAGAAACATATATTAACGGTTGGGGAACGCAATGTAATTGATCCTACCATCATCTAACCTATCCACCCTAACTCCTATGTACCTTTCATGTCGTTCCCTTCTTGTTTCGTGACGTAGGTCGACCATAGAGATTTTCAATGGAATTACAAGATTTCACTCTAAACACGTGCTACTTTGAGGCCTATGACAAGTGATTCTTAGAAAATCTCTCTAATTATCCACTTCTTCAAATTTAGCTTCTCTAGGTGAGGCATTTGAATCCACAACCGCGAAAAAGTATAGCTCGATTACATAGCTGGATTGGAAACTTCTCTTTGTTTTGAGTTCACGCTGAAATCAGCGCGCAAGCTGTCCCTAAATGTCATATTTAGAAACATATATTAACGGTTGGGAACGCATTGTAATTGATCCTAGCATCATCTAACCTATCCACCCTAACTTCCTATGTACCTTTTCGTGTCGTTTCCCTTCTAGTTTCGATGCACGTAGGTTGATAGAGATTTTCGATGGAATTCCAAGATTTCACTCTACACAAGTGCTACTTTGAGGCCTATGACAAGTGATTCTTAGAAAACTCTCTAATGGTCCACTTCTTCAAATTTAGGTTTTCTAAGGTGAGGCATTTGATTCCACAAACCACGAAAAAGTCTTGCTCGATTCTATAGCCCGGATTGGAAACTTTCTTTTTGTTTTGGGTTCACGCTGAAATCTGCACAAGAAGTCCCTAAATGTCACATCCGTAAACATATATAAACGGTTGGGGAACGCAATGTAATTGATCCTACCATCATATAACCTATTATAACACCCCTAAGAAAAACACAACAATCTTTCATGAGGATTACCTTCTAGTTTGTAAACGCATGAGTAGTACGCGGAAGAGAAAATCGATGGAACATCTAGATTGAGCATAAAAATAAGTGCTACGATTGAGGCCTATGACAAGTGATCTTAGAAAAACTATCTAACCAACAAACCTCAGCTATTTACCACCATTTGATACAAACGATGAAAAAAAAGTCTTGGACTATAATATTATAGAAAAGTGATTGTTCAAAGTGTACAACATATGTGCATGGTACTCCCTTCCCGCCAACATCCTCGAAGCTCAAGTAGCGAGATGGGGAACGCGTATGAGGTTTATGGAAAACCTATCCAAGCAAACTACTTCAACCATGTTATTTAAATCACGGTTTGATTAAGCATTAGATTTAAATTGCATAATAATAGAAACATCAATGCTTTATATAAATATCAAAATACTTCCAAGCATAATGCAAGCTACTTCAAAGAAATATAAATATCCTTACAAGTGCAATGCAAATGATGCAATGCAATGCAATGCATAATTGATTCACTTCTACCCACACAACCCAACAAGATGGGTTTTGAGGGCTGCAACCACAATGCTCATCAATGTCACATAGTTCATATTGTAACGGTTTTTACCGCACCAATTTGGCTACGGTTTCTTCCAATGCATACCAACGGAAGGAGTGCAAATGCAAATGTTGCAATGTATGCACTTCCCATACTTCATATACACCTCACAATTCATAATTTAGGAAGTAATACCACAAGATATAATATCATACTTTAAAGTAAATCAATAACTTCAATTTCATATTATCTGGCTAGTGTGAGAAACTGAAATTTAATGGAGGCAATTCAAACAACAAAGCTGAAGCATGTGGACCACGGCGCCACGTTTACTTGCCTTTACCGATGATCAAGCTTAATGAGCTAGACACTCTTCGAAGGCAACAACCACCTGATTACAAGCAATTCTGAGTACTAATATCATCATACAAACAAGTACAACAATGATTAACGCACAATAGGCCTCAAACATGTTGTTTATCTACCGCCGTTACGGTTCATGATAGCAAACTCTTCTTCTTTATCATTTTTCATCGACAAATAACCATACCATAATAAATTCCCAAAATCTACCAGATCATAGAAAACTCATTTATCTACCACTTTCGTACTATGAAATTTGACATAAGAAGTCTAGAAAATAGCATAAACATCTTTGCATCTCAAGTTTGAACTTTCTGTCAGGTCAAAACAGGACAGAAATCTTGTAAAATTCAAAACTAGAGATATATATAGTGGAAAAATTGTGTTCTCTACCAATTTGGAAAGCTTAAGAAAACCTCTACAATTCGTATTCAGATAACAAGTTCAAATTCCTCTGGGGAATGGGGGGCCAAAACTGGGTAAATCTAGAATCTGTCCAGAATTTCGTCACTGCAAAACTGCCGTCTAAGAATGGCTGTAACTCCAAAAATACAGAGGCTATGAGGGTGATATTGGTGTCAAAAGAAAGGTATTGAAGTCCTCTACAAATGTTTCCACTTCGTCAAAATTTATTGAGGCCACTAAGTGCCCCTAAAATGACGACGAACAGAAACTACACAATCTGACAGGATTTCAGGACAAGGACGAGATCAAGATTTAGGAATTTCGAGAATCACTCCAACCAAACCCTTTCGAATTAGATGATTTGATCCACAAAACATGAACCAAAAGTAGGGGATTATGATCTGAAATCTCACCTAGGTTAAGCCCAACAAGAATGACAATGTGAGTCTTAGGCTATCCACGTCGTTGCAATGGGATCATCTTCGCCATGGAGGTTTCGGAGAAGAGCGGCATGGCGATGGATTTTCTAGTTTCGCAAAACCCTAGTCTTTCCCCTTCCTCATCCCTTCTCTTCCTCCTTCTCCCTTCTCTGTTTTCCGTGAAAAAGAAAGGGGCTGCTAGGTTGTCCAGGCAACTCACGATGGGAAGGAGGAAGAGAAAGAGAACATATATCATGGCTTCATGCAAAGGGTCCTAGCTAAATTAAGACTATCCACGGTAACTTCCTAAAAAACTTTTGTGATTTTGCTCTCATCTAAGGCCATAAGAGGATAGCATGTGAGTAATTATTATAATTTTTTTATTCCACCTTAAACCCTCCAACATGCAGGCCTATGACAAGTGATTCAAAAATACAAATTCCAATCAAAGCATATAAATCATCAAATCAAAGTATTTGAACAAGCCATGTGCATCAATGTTCTCCCTTCATCCACCCTGATTGGAAACGGATCATTTTTAGTCAATTTTTCACTAGCGTATTCTTAAATTTGGTCTACCATGACTAAAAACATTGATCCTTCTTAAAAATCTATATTAATAGCATTTATTTTGGGGTATTACACCTATCCACCCTAACTTTCTATGTAACTTTCATGTCGTTCACTTCTTGTTTTGATGACGTAGGTTGACATAGAGATTTTCGATGGAATTTCAAGATTTCACTCTAAACAAGTGCTACTTTGAGGCCTATGACAAGTGATTCTTAGAAAAACTCTCTAATGGTCCACTTCTTCAAATTTAGGTTTTCTAGGGTGAGGCATTTGATTCCCAAACCACGAAAAAAGTCTAGCTCGATTCTATAGCCTGATTGGAAACTTCTCTTTGTTTTGGGTTCGCGCTAAAATCTGCACAAGAAGTCCCTAAATGTCACATCCGTAAACATATATAAACGGTTGGGGAACGCAATGTAATTGATCCTACCATCATATAACCTATCCACCCTAACTTCCTATGTAACTTTCATGTCGTTTCACTTCTTGTTTCTGATGCGTAGGTCGACATAGAGATTTTTTGAAGGAATTTCAAGATTTCACTCTAAACAAGTGCTACTTTGAGGCCTATGACAAGTGATTCTTAGAAAAACTCCCTAATGGTCCACTTCTTCAAGTTTAGGTTCTCTAGGCTGAGGCATTTGATTAAACAACCGTGAAAAAGTCTTGCTCGATTATAGCCGGATTGGAAACTTATCTTTTATTTTGAGTTCACGCTAAAATCGGCGCTAGCAAAGTCCCTAAATGTCACATCCGTAAAACATATATTAACGGTTGGGGAACGCAATGTAATTGATCCTACCATCATCTAACCTATCCACCCTAACTTCCTATGTAACTTTCGTGTCGTTCACTTCATGTTTCGGTACGTAGGTCGACATAGAGATTTTCGAAGGAATTTCAAGATTTCACTCTAAACAAGTGCTACTTTGAGGCCTATGACAAGTGATTCTTAGAAAAACTCCCTAATGGTCCACTTCTTCAAGTTTAGGTTCTCTAGGCTGAGGCATTTGATTCCACAACCGTGAAAAAGTCTTGCTCGATTATAGCCGGATTGGAAACTTATCTTTATTTTGAGTTCACGCTAAAATCGGCGCTAGCTGTCCCTATTGTCACATCCAGAAACATATATTAACGGTTGGGGAACGCAATGTAATTGATCCTACCATCATCTAACCTATCCACCCTAACTTCCTATGTAACTTTCGTGTCGTTCACTTCATGTTTCGGTACGTAGGTCGACATAGAGATTTTCGAAGGAATTTCAAGATTTCACTCTAAACAAGTGCTACTTTGAGGCCTATGACAAGTGATTCTTAGAAAAACTCCCTAATGGTCCACTTCTTCAAGTTTAGGTTCTCTAGGTTGAGGCATTTGATTCCACAACCGTGAAAAAAGTCTTGCTCGATTATAGCCGGATTGGAAACTTCTCTTTATTTTGAGTTCACGCTAAAATCGGGCGCTAGCAAAGTCCCTATTGTCACATCCACAAACATATATTAATGGTTGGGGAACGCAATGTAATTGATCCTACCATCATATAACCTATCCACCCTAACTTCCTATGTAACTTTCGTGTCGTTCACTTCTTGTTTCGGTACGTAGGTCGACATAGAGATTTTCGAAGGAATTTCAAGATTTCACTCTAAACAAGTGCTACTTTGAGGCCTATGACAAGTGATTCTTAGAAAAACTCTCTAATGGTCCACTTCTTCAAGTTTAGGTTCTCTAGGCTGAGGCATTTGATTCCACAACCGTGAAAAAGTCTTGCTCGATTATAGCCGGATTGGAAACTTATCTTTTTTTTGAGTTCACGCTAAAATCGGCGCTAGCAGTCCCTAATGTCACATCAAGAAACATATACTAACGGTTGGGGAACGCAACGTAATTGATCCTACCATCTTCTAACCTATCCATCCTAACTCCTATGTACCTTTCATGTCGTTCCCTTCTTGTTTTGCACGTAGGTCTATTACGAGAGATTTTCAATGGAATTACAAGATTTCACTCTAAACACGTGCTACTTTGAGGCCTATGACAAGTGATTCTTAGAAAAACTCTCTAATGATCCACTTCTTCAAATTTAGCTTCTCAGGTGAGGCATTTGAATCCACAACCCGAAAAAAAGTATTGCTCGATTACATAGCTGGATTGAAACTTCTCTTTGTTTTGGGTTCAAGGCTGAAATCAGCGCAGTCTGTTTCCCTAAATGTCACATTTCAGAAACATATATTAACGGTTGGGAATGCAATGTAATTGATCCTAGCATCATCTAACCTATCCACCCTAACTTCATATGTACCTTTCATGTCGTTCCCCTTCTAGTTTCGGTACGTAGGTCGACATAGAGATTTTCGATGGAATTCCAAGATTTCACTCTACACAAGTGCTACTTTGAGGCCTATGACAAGTGATTCTTAGAAAAACTCTCTAATGGTCCACTTCTTCAAGTTTAGGTTCTCTTGGTGAGGCATTTGATTCCCACAACCGCGAAAAAGTCTTGCTCGATTATAGCCGGATTATAAACTTCTCTTTGTTTTGAGTTCTTGCTAAAATCGGCGCTTAGCAAGTCCCTATTGTCACATCCACAAACATATATTAACGGTTGGGGAACGCAATGTAATTGATCCTACCATCATATAACCTATCCACCCTAACTTCCTATATAACTTTCGTGTCGTTCAATTCTTGTTTCGGTACGTAGGTCGACATAGAGATTTTCGAAGGAATTTCAAGATCTCACTCTAAACAAGTGCTACTTTGAGGCCTATGACAAGTGATTCTTAGAAAAACTGTCTAATGGTCCACTTCTTCAAGTTTAGGTTCTCTAGGCTGAGGCATTTGATTCCACAACCGCGAAAAAGTCTTGCTCGCTTATAGCCGGATTGGAAACTTATCTTTTTTTTTTTTTTTTGAGTTCAAGCTAAAATCGGCGCTAGCAAAGTTCCTAATGTCACATCCAAAACATATATTAACGGTTGGGGGAACGCAATGTAATTGATCCTACCATCATCTAACCTATCCACCCTAACTCCTATGTACCTTTCATGTCGTTCCCCTTCTTGTTTCGATACGTAGGTCGACACAGAGATTTTCAATGGAATTACAAGATTTCACTCTAAACACGTGCTACTTTGAGGCCTATGACAAGTGATTCTTAGAAAATCTCTCTAATTATCCACTTCTTCAAATTTAGCTTCTCCAGGGTGAGGCATTTGAATCCACAACCGCGAAAAAGTATAGCTCGATTACATAGCTGGATTGGAAACTTCTCTTTGTTTTGGGTTCGCGCTGAAATCAGCGCAAGCTGTCCCTAAATGTCATATTTAGAAACATATATTAACGGTTGGGAACGCATTGTAATTGATCCTAGCATCATCTAACCTATCCACCCTAACTTCGTATGTACCTTTCGTGTCGTTCCCCTTCTAGTTTTGAAGACGTAGGTTGATAGAGATTTTCGAAGGAATTTCAAGATTTCACTCTACACAAGTGCTACTTTGAGGCCTATGACAAGTGATTCTTAGAAAAACTCTCTAATGGTCCACTTCTTCAAATTTAGGTTTTCTAGGGTGAGGCATCTGATTCCCAAACCACGAAAAAGTCTAGCTCGATTCTATAGCCTGATTGGAAACTTCTCTTTGTTTTGGGTTCGCGCTGAAATCTGCACAAGAAGTCCCTAAATGTCACATCCAGAAACATATATAAACGGTTGGGGAACGCAATGTAATTGATCCTACCATCATATAACCTATCCACCCTAACTTCCTATGTAACTTTCGTGTCGTTCACTTCTTGTTTCGGTACGTAGGTCGACATAGAGATTTTTGAAGGAATTTCAAGATTTCACTCTAAACAAGTGCTACTTTGAGGCCTATGACAAGTGATTCTTAGAAAAACTCCCTAATGGTCCACTTCTTCAAGTTTAGGTTCTCTAGGCTGAGGCATTTGATTAAACAACCGTGAAAAAGTCTTGCTCGATTATAGCCGGATTGGAAACTTATCTTTATTTTGAGTTCACGCTAAAATCGGCGCTAGCAGTCCCTATTGTCACATCCAGAAACATATATTAACGGTTGGGGAACGCAATGTAATTGATCCTACCATCATCTAACCTATCCACCCTAACTTCCTATGTAACTTTCGTGTCGTTCACTTCATGTTTCGGTACGTAGGTCGACATAGAGATTTTCGAAGGAATTTCAAGATTTCACTCTAAACAAGTGCTACTTTGAGGCCTATGACAAGTGATTCTTAGAAAAACTCCCTAATGGTCCACTTCTTCAAGTTTAGGTTCTCTAGGGTGAGGCATTTGATTCCACAACCGTGAAAAAAGTCTTGCTCGATTATAGCCGGATTGGAAACTTATCTTTATTTTGAGTTCACGCTAAAATCGGGCGCTAGAAGTCCCTATTGTCACATCCGTAAACATATATTAACGGTTGGGGAACGCAATGTAATTGATCCTACCATCATATAACCTATCCACCCTAACTTCCTATGTAACTTTCGTGTCGTTCACTTCATGTTTTAAGACGTAGGTCGACATAGAGATTTTCGAAGGAATTTCAAGATTTCACTCTAAACAAGTGCTACTTTGAGGCCTATGACAAGTGATTCTTAGAAAAACTCTCTAATGGTCCACTTCTTCAAGTTTAGGTTCTCTAGGCTGAGGCATTTGATTCCACAACCGTGAAAAAGTCTTGCTCGATTATAGCCGGATTGGAAACTTCTCTTTATTTTGAGCTCACGCTAAAATCGGCGCTAGCAGTCCCTATTGTCACATCCACAAACATATATTAATGGTTGGGGAACGCAATGTAATTGATCCTACCATCATATAACCTATCCACCCTAACTTCCTATGTAACTTTCGTGTCGTTCACTTCTTGTTTCGGTACGTAGGTCGACATAGAGATTTTCGAAGGAATTTCAAGATTTCACTCTAAACAAGTGCTACTTTGAGGCCTATGACAAGTGATTCTTAGAAAAACTCTCTAATGGTCCACTTCTTCAAGTTTAGGTTCTCTAGGCTGAGGCATTTGATTCCACAACCGTGAAAAAAAGTCTCTTGCTTTCTTTATAGCCGGATTGGAAAATTTCTTTTTTTTTTTTTTTGAGTTCACGCTAAAATCGGGCGCTAGCAGTCCCTAATGTCACATCAAGAAACATATATTAACGGTTGGGGAACGCAACGTAATTGATCCTACCATCATCTAACCTATCCATCCTAACTCCTATGTACCTTTCATGTCGTTCCCCTTCTTGTTTCGGTGCGTAGGTCGACACAGAGATTTTCAATGGAATTACAAGATTTCACTCTAAACACGTGCTACTTTGAGGCCTATGACAAGTGATTCTTAGAAAAACTCTCTAATGATCCACTTCTTCAAATTTAGCTTCTCCAGGGTGAGGCATTTGAATCCACAACCGCGAAAAAGTATTGCTCGATTACATAGCTGGATTGGAAACTTCTCTTTGTTTTGGGTTCGCGCTGAAATCAGCGCAAGCTGTCCCTAAATGTCACATTCAGAAACATATATTAACGGTTGGGAATGCAATGTAATTGATCCTAGCATCATCTAACCTATCCACCCTAACTTCATATGTACCTTTCATGTCGTTTCCCCTTCTAGTTTCTAAAGTGACGTAGGTCGACATAGAGATTTTCGATGGAATTCCAAGATTTCACTCTACACAAGTGCTACTTTGAGGCCTATGACAAGTGATTCTTAGAAAAACTCTCTAATGGTCCACTTCTTCAAGTTTAGGTTCTCTAGGGTGAGGCATTTGATTCCACAAACCGCTAAAAAAAAGTCTTGCTCGATTATAGCCGGATTATAAACTTCTCTTTGTTTTGAGTTCTTGCTAAAATCGGCGCTAGCAAATTTAATTGTCACATCCATAAACATATATTAACGGTTGGGGAACGCAATGTAATTGATCCTACCATCATATAACCTATCCACCCTAACTTCCTATATAACTTTCGTGTCGTTCAATTTTGTTTCTTGTTTGATAGGGTCCACATAGAGATTTTCGAAGGAATTTCAAGATTTCACTCTAAAAACAAGTGCTACTTTGAGGCCTATGACAAGTGATTCTTAGAAAAACTGTCTAATGGTCCACTTCTTCAAGTTTAGGTTCTCTAGGCTGAGGCATTTGATTCCACAACCGCAAAAAAAGTCTTGCTCGATTTATAGCCGGATTGGAAACTTTTTTTTTTTTGAGTTCAAGCTAAAATCGGGCGCTTAGCAAATTCCTAAATGTCACATCCGTAAAACATATATTAACGGTTGGGGAACGCAATGTAATTGATCCTACCATCATCTAACCTATCCACCCTAACTCCTATGTACCTTTCATGTCGTTCTCCCTTCTTTTTTTGATGACGTAGGTCGACATAGAGATTTTCAATGGAATTACAAGATTTCACTCTAAACAAGTGCTACTTTGAGGCCTATGACAAGTGATTCTTAGAAAACTCTCTAATTATCCACTTCTTCAAATTTAGGTTCTCTAGGGTGAGGCATTTGAATCCACAACCGCAAAAAGTATAGCTCGATTTACATAGCTGGATTGGAAACTTCTCTTTGTTTTGGGTTCGCGCTGAAATCAGCAAGCAGCTGTCCCCTAAATGTCACATTTAGAAACATATATTAACGGTTGGGGAACGCATTGTAATTGATCCTAGCATCATCTAACCTATCCACCCTAACTTTCGTATGTACCTTTCGTGTCGTTCCCTTCTAGTTTTGGTGACGTAGGTTGATAGAGATTTTCGATGGAATTCCAAGATTTCACTCTAAACAAGTGCTACTTTGAGGCCTATGACAAGTGATTCTTAGAAAAACTCTCTAATGGTCCACTTCTTCAAATTTAGGTTTTCTAGGGTGAGGCATTTGATTCCCAAACCTTAAAAAAGTCTAGCTCGATTCTATAGCCTGATTGGAAACTTCTCTTTGTTTTGGGTTCACGCTGAAATCTGCACAAGAAGTCCCTAAATGTCACATCCGTAAACATATATTAAACGGTTGGGGAACGCAATGTAATTGATCCTACCATCATATAACCTATCCACCCTAACTTCCTATGTAACTTTCGTGTCGTTCACTTCTTGTTTCGAGACGTAGGTTGACATAGAGATTTTTGAAGGAATTTCAAGATTTCACTCTAAACAAGTGCTACTTTGAGGCCTATGACAAGTGATTCTTAGAAAACTCTCTAATGGTCCACTTCTTCAAGTTTAGGTTCTCTAGGGTGAGGCATTTGATTCCACAACCGTGAAAAAAGTCTTGCTCGATTATAGCCGGATTGGAAACTTATCTTTTTTTTGAGTTCACGCTAAAATCGGGCGCTAGCAGTCCCAAATGTCACATCCGTAAACATATATTAACGGTTGGGGAACGCAATGTAATTGATCCTACCATCATCTAACCTATCCACCCTAACTTCCTATGTACCTTTCATGTCGTTCCCTTCTTGTTTCGAAGACGTAGGTTGACATAGAGATTTTCAATGGAATTACAAGATTTCACTCTAAACACGTGCTACTTTGAGGCCTATGACAAGTGATTCTTAGAAAAACTCTCTAATGATCCACTTCTTCAAATTTAGCTTCTAGGGTGAGGCATTTGAATCCACAACCACGAAAAGTCTTGCTCGATTCTATAGCCTGGATTGGAAACTTCTCTTTGTTTTGGGTTCGCTGAAATCAGCGCAAGCAGTCCCTAAATGTCACATCCGTAAAACATATATTAACGGTTGGGAATGCAATGTAATTGATCCTAGCATCATCTAACCTATCCACCCTAACTTCGTATGTACCTTTCATGTCGCTCCCTTCTAGTTTTGGCACGTAGGTCGATAGAGATTTTCGATGGAATTCCAAGATTTCACTCTAAACAAGTGCTACTTTGAGGCCTATGACAAGTGATTCTTAGAAAAACTCTCTAATGGTCCACTTCTTCAAATTTAGGTTTTCTAGGGTGAGGCATTTGATTCCACAACCGCGAAAAAGTCTAGCTCGATTCTATAGCCGGATTGGAAACTTCTCTTTGTTTTGAGTTCTTGCTAAAATCGGCGCTAGCAATCCCTAAATGTCACATCCACAAACATATATTAATGGTTGGGGAACGTAATGTAATTGATCCTACCATCATATAACCTATCCACCCTAACTTCCTATGTAACTTTCGTGTCGCTCACTTCTTGTTTTAAGACGTAGGTCGACATAGAGATTTTCGAAGGAATTTCAAGATTTCACTCTAAACAAGTGCTACTTTGAGGCCTATGACAAGTGATTCTTAGAAAAACTCTCTAATGGTCCACTTCTTCAAGTTTAGGTTCTCTAGGGTGAGGCATTTGATTCCACAACCGTGAAAAGTCTTGCTCGATTTATAGCCGGATTGGAAACTTATCTCTTTGTTTTGAGTTCACGCTAAAATCGGGCGCTAGCAGTCCCTAAATGTCACATCAAGAAACATATATTAACGGTTGGGGAACGCAATGTAATTGATCCTACCATCATCTAACCTATCCATCCTAACTCCTATGTACCTTTCATGTCGCTCCTTCTTAACGTAGGTCGATACGTAGATTTTCGATGGAATTCCAAGATTTCACTCTAAACACATGCTACTTTGAGGCCTATGACAAGTGATTCTTAGAAAAACTCTCTAATGATCCACTTCTTCAAATTTAGCTTCTCTAGGGTGAGGCATTTGATTCCCAACCGCGAAAAGTATTGCTCGATTCTATAGCCGGATTGGAAACTTCTTTTTTTTGGGTTCGCGCTGAAATCTGCGCAGCAGTCCCTAAATGTCACATCCGTAAACATATATTAACGGTTGGGGAATGCAATGTAATTGATCCTAGCATCATCTAACCTATCCACCCTAACTTCCTATGTACCTTTCGTGTCGTTCCCCTTCTAGTTTTGGTACGTAGGTCGATTATAGAGATTTTCGATGAAATTCCAAGATTTCACTCTAAACAAGTGCTACTTTGAGGCCTATGACAAGTGATTCTTAGAAAAACTCTCTAATGGTCCACTTCTTCAAATTTAGGTTTTCTAGGGTGAGGCATTTGATTCCCCAACCTAAAAAAAGTCTAGCTCGATTCTATAGCCGGATTGGAAACTTCTCTTTGTTTTGGGTTCGCTGAAATCTGCGCGCTAGAAATTCCTAAATGTCACATCCCAAACATATATTAACGGTTGGGGAACGCAATGTAATTGATCCTACCATCATATAACCTATCCACCCTAACTTCCTATGTAACTTTCGTGTCGCTCCCCTTCTTGTTTGTTTCGACGTAGGTCCACATAGAGATTTTTGAAGAAATTTTAGATTTCACTCTAAACAAGTGCTACTTTGAGGCCTATGACAAGTGATTCTTAGAAAAACTCTCTAATGGTTCACTTCTTCAAATTTAGGTTTTCTAGGGTGAGGCATTTGATTCCCCAACCGTGAAAAAGTCTAGCTCGATTCTATAGCCGGATTGAAAACTCCTCTTTGTTTTGGGTTCACGCTGAAATCTGCGCTTAGCAAATCCCTAAATGTCACATCCGAAACATATATTAATGGTTGGGGAACGAATGTAATTGATCCTACCATCATATAACCTATCCACCCTAACTTCCTCCTATGTAACTTTCGTGTCGTTCCCTTCTAGTTTTGGTACGTAGGTCGATAGAGATTTTCGAAGGAATTTCAAGATTTCACTCTAAACAAGTGCTACTTTGAGGCCTATGACAAGTGATTCTTAGAAAACTCTCTAATGGTCCAGTTCTTCAAATTTAGGTTTTCTAGGGTGAGGCATTTGATTCCCCAACCGCGAAAAAAAGTCTTGCTCGATTATAGCCGGATTGGAAACTTCTCTTTGTTTTGAGTTCACGCTGAAATTGCGCTAGCAGTCCCTAAATGTCCCATCCGTAAACATATATTAACGGTTGGGGAACGTAATGTAATTGATCCTACCATCATATAACCTATCCACCCTAACTTCCTATGTAACTTTTCGTGTCGTTCCCCTTCTTGTTTTCGGCACGTAGGTCTACATAGAGATTTTCGATGGAATTCCAAGATTTGACTCAAAACAAGTGCTACTTTGAGGCCTATGACAAGTGATTCTTAGAAAAACTCTCTAATGGTCCACTTCTTCAAATTTAGGTTCTCTAGGGTGAGGCATTTGATTCCACAACCGCGAAAAAGTCTTGCTCGATTTATAGCCGGATTGGAAACATCTCTTTGTTTTGAGTTCACGCAAAAATCGCGCTAGCAAAGTCCCAAATGTCACATCCGTAAACATATATTAACGGTTGGGGAACGCAATATAATTGATCCAACCATCATCTAACCTATCCACCCTAACTCCTATGTACCTTTATTTCGATTCCCTTCTTGTTTAGGTTTTAGGTTGATAGAGATTTTTCGATGGAATTCCAAGATTTCACTCTAAACACATGCTACTTTGAGGCCTTTGACAAGTGATTCTTAGAAAAACTCTCTAATGATCCACTTCTTCAAATTTAGGTTTTCTAGGGTGAGGCATTTGATTCCCCAACCGCAAAAAAGTCTAGCTCGATTCTATAGCCGGATTGGAAACTTCTCTTTGTTTTGGGTTCGCGCTGAAATCTGCGCAAGCAGTCCCTAAATGTCACATCCAGAAACATATATTAACGTTTGGGGAACGCAATGCAATTGATCCTACCATCATATAACCTATCCACCCTAACTTCCTATGTAACTTTCGTGTCGTTCCCCTTCTTGTTTCAGTACGTAGGTCGACATAGAGATTTTTGAAGAAATTTTAGATTTCACTCAAAACAAGTGCTACTTTGAGGCCTATGACAAGTGATTCTTAGAAAAACTCTCTAATGGTCCACTTCTTCAAGTTTAGGTTCTCTAGGCTGAGGCATTTGATTCCACAACCGCGAAAAAGTCTTGCTCGATTATAGCCGGATTGGAAATTTCCCTTTGTTTTGAGTTCACGCTAAAATCGGCGCTAGCAGTCCCTAATGTCACATCCAAAAACATATATTAACGGTTGGGGAACGCAATGTAATTGATCCTACCATCATCTAACCTATCCACCCTAACTCCTATGTACCTTTCATGTCGTTCCCCTTCTTGTTTAAACGTAGGTCATAGAGATTTTCGATGGAGTTCTAAGATTTCACTCTAAACACATGCTACTTTGAGGCCTATGACAAGTGATCCTTAGAAAAACTCTCTAATGATCCACTTCTTCAAATTTAGCTTCTCTAGGGTGAGGCATTTGATTCCACAATCGTGAAAAAGTCTAGCTCGATTACATAGCTGGATTGGAAACTTCTCTTTGTTTTGGGTTCGCGCTGAAATCAGCGCAAGCTGTCCCTAAATGTCACATCCAGAAACATATATTAACGGTTGGGGAACGCAATATAATTGATCCTACCATCATCTAACCTATCCACCCTAACTCCTATGTTCCTTATTTCGGTACGTAGGTCGACACAGAGATTTTCGATGGAATTCCAAGATTTCAATCTAAACACATGCTACTTTGAGGCCTATGACAAGTGATTCTTAGAAAAACTCTCTAATGATTCACTCCTTCAAATTTGGCTTCTCTAGGGTGAGGCATTTGATTCCCCATCCGCGAAAAAGTCTAGCTCGATTCTATAGCCGGATTGGAAACTTCTCTTTGTTTTGGGTTCGCGCTGAAATCTGCGCAAGCAGTCCCTAAGTGTCACATCCAGAAACATATTTTAACGGTTGGGAATGCAATGTAATTGATCCTAGCATCATCTATCCTATCCACCCTAACTTCGTATGTACCTTTCGTGTCGTTTCCCTTCTAGTTTTGGTACGTAGGTCGATAGAGATTTTCGATGAAATTCCAAGATTTCACTCTAAACAAGTGCTACTTTGAGGCCTATGACAAGTGATTCTTAGAAAAACTCTCTAATGGTCCACTTCTTCAAATTTAGGTTTCTAGGGTGAGGCATTTGATTCCCCAACCGCGAAAAAGTCAAGCTCGATTGTATAGCCGGATTGGAAACTTCTCTTTGTTTTGGGTTCGCGCTGAAATCTGCGCAAGCAGTCCCTAAATGTCACATCCAGAAACATATATTAACGGTTGGGGAACGCAATGTAATTGATCCTAGCATCATCTAACCTATCCACCCTAACTTCGTATGTACCTTTCGTGTCGTTCCCCTTCTAGTTTTGGTACGTAGGTCGATAGAGATTTTTGAAGAAATTTTAGATTTCACTCTAAACAAGTGCTACTTTGAGGCCTATGACAAGTGATTCTTAGAAAAACTCTCTAATGGTTCAGTTCTTCAAATTTAGGTTTTCTAGGGTGAGGCATTTGATTCCCCAACCGTGAAAAAGTCTAGCTCGATTCTATAGACGGATTGGAAACTTCTCTTTGTTTTGGGTTCACGCTAAAATCTGCGCAACTAGTCATTAAATGTCACATCCAGAAACATATATTAACGGTTGGGGAACGCAATGTAATTGATCCTACCATCATATAACCTATCCACCCTAACTTCCTATGTAACTTTCGTGTCGTTCCCCTTCTTGTTTCGGTACGTAGGTCGACATAGAGATTTTCGAAGAAATTTTAGATTTCACCCTAAACACGTGCTACTTTGAGGCCTATGACAAGTGATTCTTAGAAAAACTCTCTAATGGTCCACTTCTTCAAGTTTAGGTTCTCTAGGCTGAGGCATTTGATTCCACAACCATGAAAAAGTCTTGCTCGATTATAGCCGGATTGGAAACATCTCTTTGTTTTGAGTTCACGCAAAAATCGGCGCTAGCAAATCCCTAAATGTCACATCCGTAAACATATATTAACGGTTGGGGAACGCAATGTAATTGATCCTACCATCTTATAACCTATCCACCCTAACTTCCTATGTAATTTTCGTGTCGTTCCCCTTCTTGTTTCGGTACGTAGGTCGACATAGAGATTTTTGAAGAAATTTTAGATTTCACTCTAAACAAGTGCTACTTTGAGGCCTATGACAAGTGATTCTTAGAAAAACTCTCTAATGGTTCACTTCTTCAAATTTAGGTTTTCTAGGGTGAGGCATTTGATTCCCCAACCGTGAAAAAAGTCTAGTTCGATTCTATAGCCGGATTGAAAACTTCTCTTTGTTTTGGGTTCACGCTGAAATCTGGCGCGTAAGCATACCTAAATGTCACATCCAAAAACATATATTAATGGTTGGGGAACGCAATGTAATTGATCCTAGCATCATCTAACCTATCCACCCTAATTTCGTATGTACCTTTCGTGCCGTTCCCCTTCTAAGACGCACGTAGGTCGATAGAGATTTTCGATGGAATTTCAAGATTTCACTCTAAACAAGTGCTACTTTGAGGCCTATGACAAGTGATTCTTAGAAAAACTCTCTAATGGTTCAGTTCTTCAAATTTAGGTTTTCTAGGGTGAGGCATTTGATTCCCAACCGTGAAAAAAGTCTAGCTCGATTCTATAGCCGGATTGGAAACTTCTCTTTGTTTTGGGTTCACGCTAAAATCTGCGCAACTAGTCATTAAATGTCACATCCAGAAACATATATTAACGGTTGGGGAACGCAATGTAATTGATCCTACCATCATATAACCTATCCACCCTAACTTCCTATGTAACTTTCGTGTCGTTCCCCTTCTTGTTTGATGTCACGTAGGTCGACATAGAGATTTTTGAAGAAATTTTAGATTTCACTCAAAACAAGTGCTACTTTGAGGCCTATGACAAGTGATTCTTAGAAAAACTCTCTAATGGTCCACTTCTTCAAGTTTAGGTTCTCTAGGGTGAGGCATTTGATTCCACAACCGCGAAAAAGTCTTGCTCGATTATAGCGGATTGGAAATTTCCCTTTGTTTTGAGTTCACGCTAAAATCGGCGCTAGCAAATTCCTAAATGTCACATCCAAAACATATATTAACGGTTGGGGAACGAATGTAATTGATCCTACCATCATCTAACCTATCCACCCTAACTCCTATGTACCTTTCATGTCGTTCCCCTTCTTATTTCGGTACGTAGGTCGACACAGAGATTTTCGATGGAGTTCTAAGATTTCACTCTAAACACATGCTACTTTGAGGCCTATGACAAGTGATCCTTAGAAAAACTCTCTAATGATCCACTTCTTCAAATTAGGTTCTCTAGGGTGAGGCATTTGATTCCACAATCGTGAAAAAGTCTAGCTCGATTACATAGCTGGATTGGAAACTTCTCTTTGTTTTGGGTTCGCGCTGAAATCAGCGCAAGCTGTCCCTAAATGTCACATCCAGAAACATATATTAACGGTTGGGGAACGCAATATAATTGATCCTACCATCATCTAACCTATCCACCCTAACTCCTATGTTCCTTATTTCGGTACGTAGGTCGACACAGAGATTTTCGATGGAATTCCAAGATTTCAATCTAAACACATGCTACTTTGAGGCCTATGACAAGTGATTCTTAGAAAAACTCTCTAATGATTCACTCCTCTTCAAATTTGGTTTTCTAGGGTGAGGCATTTGATTCCCCATCCGCAAAAAGTCTAGCTCGATTCTATAGCCGGATTGGAAACTTCTCTTTTTGTTTTGGGTTCTGAAATCTGCAAGCAGTCCCTAAATGTCACATCCAGAAACATATATTAACGGTTGGGGAATGCAATGTAATTGATCCTAGCATCATCTATCCTATCCACCCTAACTTCGTATGTACCTTTCGTGTCGTTTTCCCTCTAACACAGGTCGATAGAGATTTTCGATGGATTTCCCAAGATTTCACTCTAAACAAGTGCTACTTTGAGGCCTATGACAAGTGATTCTTAGAAAAACTCTCTAATGGTCCACTTCTTCAAATTTAGGTTTTCTAGGGTGAGGCATTTGATTCCCCAACCGCGAAAAAAAAAGTCTAGCTCGATTCTATAGCCGGATTGAAACTTCTCTTTGTTTTGGGTTCACGCTGAAATCTGCACAAGCAGTCCCTAAATGTCACATCTAGAAACATATATTAACGGTTGGGAACGCAATGTAATTGATCCTAGCATCATATAACCTATCCACCCTAAGTTCGTATGTACCTTTTTATGTCGTTCCCCTTCTAGTTTGGTACGTAGGTCGATATAGAGATTTTTGATGGAATTCCAAGATTTCACTCTAAACAAGTGCTACTTTGAGGCCTATGACAAGTGATTCTTAGAAAACTCTCTAATGGTCCACTTCTTCAAATTTAGGTTTTCTAGGTGAGGCATTTGATTCCACAACCGCGAAAAAGTCTTGCTCGATTGTATAGCGGATTGGAAAACTTCTTCTTTTGTTTTGGGTTCACGCTAAAATCAAGGCGCTAAAGCAAGTTCCTAAATGTCACATCCAGAAACATATATTAACGGTTGGGGAACGCAATGTAATTGATCCTACCATCATATAACCTATCCACCCCTAACCTTCCTATGTAACTTTATGTAATGGATTCCCTTCTTGTTTTGTACGTAGGTCGACATAGAGATTTTGAAGAAATTTCAAGATTTCACTCTAAACAAGTGCTACTTTGAGGCCTATGACAAGTGATTCTTAGAAAAACTCTCTAATGGTCCACTTCTTCAAATTTAGGTTTCTAGGGTGAGGCATTTGATTCTAACCCTTGAAAAAGTCTTGCTCGATTCTATAGACGGATTGGAAACTTCTCTTTGTTTTGAGTTCACGCAAAATCGCGCAACTAGTCATTAAATGTCACATCCGAGAAACATATATTAACGGTTGGGAGCCTTGATGTAAATTGATCCTACCATCTTATAACCTATCCACCACAACTTCCTATGTAATTTAGGTGTCGTTCCTTCTTCTTTTTGAACGCGTAGGTCGAGCATAGAGATTTTGAAAAATTTTTAGATTTCACTCTAAACAAGTGCTACTTTGAGGCCTATGACAAGTGATTCTTAGAAAACTCTCTAATGGTTCACTTCTTCAAATTTAGGTTTTCTAGGGTGAGGCATTTGGTTGCATTTAGCCCCAGCGAAAAGTCTTGCTCGGTGCCGGATTGGAAACTTCTCTTTGTTTTGGGTTCACGCGAAATCATCGCTAGCAGATCCTAAATGTCACATCCCGAGTAAACATATTTTAGCGAGGTTGAGGCACGCAATGTAGTGAATCCTGCGCATCTCTAACCTATCCACCCTAAC